>JAUUEG010390669.1:0-14766 GCA_032361445.1 Panulirus gracilis | reverse complement strand
CAGCAGCAGCAGCGGCAGCAGCAGCTCTAGACGTGCCGCAGGTGGGCCGGCCATGCCCACCTGCGAGAATTATAATAAACAGGTTTCCTCATTGATGAGCCTTATACCCGCCGCCTCCATCCTGACAACCATATAACCAGCGTATTTATGTATGACCTCTTGAAGTAGATGTTAGGCCGGCAACGGCACTACCTACTCCTCCCGCCCGCACACGCATCCTTCTCTCTCCCTCCTTCACACGATACAAGTGTATACCTTCTGCCATCCCCGGTTCTCCTTCACCTAACAACCAGGTCAAAACCACCGCTAACTACGAAGAACAGTCGTCTGTTCATTAAAATCCACTATTTCTCATGGAGTCGGATCTACTAATTCAGTTAACACGGCCGCAAGAATAACACACAGGCCGTATGTGACGAATACCGTCGACCCACCAACCCTCTGCGTACGTGTGTTTGGAGGCATATCATCAGCCGGTGGGAGAAGACCAAGTAAATCACCTTGTGTTGGTGGCCCGTCTCTGGACACGTCGCCTCTGCCAGGTTTTACAATCAGATAGGGAGGTGACGCCTGGATGGGTAGGTGCTCAGACCCGTTTGAAGGGCCTGACACATCCTGATGATGACATTCATGTACGGCGCTGCTGACATATGGGTGCTGACACCTGTGTACGGGCTGACAGCCAAGAATGCAGACACTCTTATGAGGGGTGACAGCTATGAATAAAGACATTCGTATGGTGGCAGACAAACAAACATTCATGCTGGCACTTGCACGAAATGCTAACAAGCGTTCGTGTTGACGCACGTGTGCTGGGTGACAAACAATGAAAATGACACTCACATGAAAGTTGGCAAACATTCATGCTAGCATCTGCGCCAATAACAACCCTACTATGAGTTTACTGTACACAATAAACTACATACAAGTTGTAACCAGCCCTCTGGATGACAAGCCAGTGTCATGACAAACACGAGGCGGGATATGATCCGCCTAACCGTGCCCGATATCAAATAACAAACATTTCGGTGGATATATGCAAGAAGCATTACACTACCAAATAGTATGACGGCGGATTAAGACGGGCCTTCACGAGTGAGCGCGTCTTGGCGTGATCAATATTTCCTGCCAAGATTGGGTCCACTGTCTTCTTCCTCGAGACATAACTATCACTGTGTATGCAGCAGGTGAGCAAGGACGAGCATTAATATCTGCCAAAGACAGAATGTCAGTGTCCTTGCAGCACTGAGCTGCTGGTTCATCCTATCATTCACAGATATACACGGAGTATCAATACCAGAGGCATGTGGCATAACGAACAATAAACATCCTGATCCTTTGACGAACTACGTCAATCAATTAACACGAAAAAAAAATCAAGAGCAAGTCATAGCTGTGTACAGACTTAGATTAAAAAAAACTCTGAATATACACCAGCAAATGTATTTCCACATTAAAAATGATAATACATTTCTTTGGCCGGGACATATTCTTAAAAAAAAATCAAACTTTTTCACACAAGTTCTGTATTATCCCAACAAGTAACACGCTTTGTGCATTCATCACTGTTACGCATTAACTCTAAGTTCCATCTTTAGGGTTGTGTGTCATTGTGCCATGTTTCGAAGTCAAGTTTGTGTGTGTGTGTCATGTGACACATTTATGTATCACTAATACAACATAACACGTACCCGAGCCAAGTTTATGTTACGAATAATGTTCCCACGTTAGGTTCATGTGCTATTAACATGACGTATAATGTTTCCACACTAGGTTAATACATCATTCATGTAGTTTTCCCACGTTTTCTTTTTAATCTATCACTAATGTAACGTATTATGTTCCTAAGCTAGGTCTGGGCTATCACAAATGTAACGTGATACGTTTCCAAGCTAAGTTAATTCATTACTAATGTAACGTATTTTGTTCCCGAGCTAGATTTATGTCAATGATGTAACGTATTACATCCCCAAGGTTTATATATTACTAATGTAACTTTTCCCCAAACTACGTTCATATATCACTAACGAACTTATCATGTTCACAATCTACGTTCATATATCACTAGTGTAACTTATGTTCCCATGCTAGGTTTATGTATCACTAATGCAACGTATCATGTTTCCAAACTATGTTTATCTATCACTAATGTAACGTACGTTCCAGCGCTGTCTGCTATACCATATCGTTTCCCAAATACGTCTATGCATCACTAACGTAACGTACAATGTTCCCACGCTAGGTCTATGCATCACTAATTTAACGTAACACGTTCCCACGCTAGGTCTATGGATAACGAATCCGACATCACAGTACAGCAAGAAAAATAATGTCCTATATTACCCAAGGGTATAACGTATATACGAGATAGCAACCCTTCTCATCCAAGAAATGAATACTGACTCTACGGAATTTTCGATCCGATATTCAAAGGGTAAACGTCATAGAAAGAGAATCTACGATTCTTCTTGTACATTTAAGCAAACCTCTTCAATCACAGATAATATCTAGAATCTTGAATGTCCAGGTAAACCCAGGCGAACAAGTCTAGATGTCTGGCAGCATGTGACAAAGCTAACTCAAGTAATAGCTTATTGAACGACTAACAGCCAGACAGTTCGATGTACAGGTATGTAAACTAATCCTCGCCAAATATATAAACCGAAATGTGAAGACAAAAAAATCAGCTTACACACGAGGAAACCAGAAGGTTCTACGTGAAATGTGGTTGGCTTCTCATCAAACCATCAGCTAGATAAACAAACACTTTATCTATTATTTACTATGTTGGCCAAGGCTGCGGGGTAGCTATATATACAACTTGTACCCTGAATAAACGATTTCGCACTGGACTTAATTTAAGTAACGTGAAGTGTTACGTTTAAACCTAGAATAACCCAATGAAGCCTGTTTACATATCAATGGGGTCTGTAGCAAGATAAGGCATTCAAAGACCTCAAATATGTTTATATAACCACATGATTCTGATGACAGTAAGCTTGTTATGGTCTAGGATTTTTGAAGTTTGGGGGGAAACAAAGGTATACAAGTAAAATTTCATCATATACTGTACAAATATCCGAGGCTGACAAATACCAATGACCTACACAAACTTCTTAATCGTTTCTGGTAAACTCTCAAAGGAGCCGTAATATCAAACTGATCATATAAACATATTCAACTTTTCATATTTCATAATACCTTTTCCCGCGTTAGCGAGGAAGCACCAGGAACAAGCGATGAAAGGCCACATTCAGTAAAGGGAAAAACATGTAAATAAATTGCCTTAAATACAATTAAATTTGGTAGGGGAAAAAATGAGGGCCTTAACACAGTATGAATAAAAAATATTAGAAGAAATACCAAGATAATCAGGAAGGGAAGGTGTGAGAAAAATAATATACATGAAAGTCTGGTTGTTTACTGACAAAAAAAGGATAAGAAATAGTAAGGATGTATTAGATAAGTCTGGCTGAATGACAGAAAAAAGAGGAAGTATTTAAGGATGTATGTGTGTGTGTCTCCTTATGAATGAGAGAAACATGAGGATGTACTATACGAGTCAGGGAGACTGCTTGCAAAAAAGGATGAAGCTTATAATAAGCAGAGAAAAAAAGAATGACAGAAATTCATCTCTCTTGGTGACTGCTTGTGAAAAAGGAACAGGTTAAGAGGAACAGAGTCACTCATGAAAAAAGGATGAAGCTTAAAATCAGCTGAGAAAAATAAGGATGTACTAGGGAGCTCTGGCTGAGTGCTTGTGTAAATGGATGAAGCTTATAAGCAGATAAAAATGAGGATGTATTTGACATTATAAGCAGATAAAAATGAGGATGTATTTGACAAATCAGGATGACTGCTTGTCATAATAAATGAAGGTTACAATAATGGAAGTGAGGATGTACTATACATGCCTGGGTGACTGCCTGTTAAAAATGATGAACCTTATAATAAGCATAAATAACTCAAAGAACTAACTGAGGATAATGTTTAGGACTTGATAATGGTGCCAAAAGATTTGAGATCAGGAGTGTGTTGTGTTAATATGGGTAAAAGAAATTACACACCTAAGAGGATGTTGTAGTCACTAAGACTGTGAAGAGTGGGTGTATAAATGGGTAAAAATTATTATATAAGGGGTAAAAGTTATTATATAACTAAGAATGATTCTCACCAGTCAGCAGTGCTTTATGGGTGGGGAGTGACTAATCGCATTCAAAGTATTAGGGTACCCCTTACTGGTAGCAAAATAGCTGGATTTATTCCAAGCGATGGAAAGGGTTCCAAAGAAAACAAGGAATGTTACAAATTATCTATAAATTCCAAAATGGAATATGATAAAGTTACTAAGAAAGCACTCTGGGAACTTCTGACAATCTAAGAAGTACATGGAAGACTTCTAAATGCAGTATATAGCTTTTATAGATGGGAATAGTGCTCAAGTAGTGCTACTGTAAGAGTAAATAACAATATGAATGTGTCATTAGAATTATATGCAGGAGGATGTCAAATATGCAAGATGTCTCCATGGTTAATGGTATTAATTCTATGTATGGTAAATTACTTGAGATGACAGTGAGGTTGTGCGACTGCAGTCTACAGATACAGTAATCTTATTCTAATAAATGGATCCTCCTGGTTACAAGCAGCTAATTTTTTCAGAAACAAGTTACTGTCCGTCCTGTTACCATCAGAAGTGCAATCACAAGTGATCAAATCATCCCAAGTTCCATTTCTTTTTTAAGTTTTCTCTAGATCTATCATGGCTGGATTACTCATTTCAAGAACAACAGTCATTCCAAATGTGACAATTACTTACGCAAATATCTCAAGAATGATTACCTCTAAATGGTCTTTCGACGAGTAGTCATTCTAAGAGCAGTTGTCCTTGAATAAGCCTTTCCCGTAGTCTTCAATTTCTCAGTCAATCACTCAAAGAAAGGTCCAAAAATCAGTCTTCTTCAAAGTGGTTCCAGTTCACATTACAAGTACAGTCTTCTAAAAATATCACCATCTCTAAAGCAGTCCATTTTAGAGACAGTCTCCTTTCTGAGACCTGCTTGCATCCCAGGACCTATCAGAAAGATCAAGTCTAGATATGTGATCCTCCCTGTTTAACATCATGACGATGAAGCCTACAGGAAGTCGTACAATCCACATATCTGTGGAATTCAACTGATTTTCACAAGTGCTCTTTACATCCTCAAAAATCTAACTAGATAATCATACCTATTATGTACTCCTGTTTACATATCTATCTAAAATGTTCAGTGATAAATTCACATCTACTTATCATTATACTTTAATTTGTCCGGCTGTTTGTTATGTATAGGCCCAAGATGCAGTGCCAAGGACTAGAAGTGTATGAATTGTACAACTGCACAGTGCAAGGATTGCAAGGAGACAAAAATCAATATTTGAATTACAAAATTGCAAGTCTATTGAGTAATCATGGTAAATTGTACAGGAAAGTAGTGTTCTATAAAGGCATGTTTATGTACTGCCTTTATCTATTTGTATATATACATTATTAATTATGTTATTCTTACCAGTTATAATATGCCTAGGCCTGTATGATCATAACGTATAAAGCCAATGGTATGAGAATATTAAGAAATAAACACCTGAGCTATAGTTTGTGTGGCTTCCCTTTCTCCCATTACATCACATAAGATATTACAAGTGGTAACTGAGAAGGTGGGGTTGTGCACAGAGCAACAGACTGTGGAGCTGCACTGGAGTTTCATAAGAGATAAGGACGTACAGCCCATGTATCTGCTTTGAACATTTATGAAATTCTTGAAAAAAAAAAGACAACTTATGTATGGTATTTGAGGATATGGAGGAAGTGTATGATAAGGATGGCAGAGATGTCCTGTGGAGGATAGACTAGGAAATGTATGTAAATAAGGGTAAGAAATGAGGGGGATAAATTGTTCCAGTAAAAGTGGTTTTCTAAATAAGTATGGATGCAACCAGAATGTAAAGCAAGGAGAGACGAGAGAGATTTGGTTACACTTTCTTTGGTTTAACAGCCATATATCAGCTGGCTACTCAAGGCACTGAGAAAAAACTATTTCATCCCTACTTAAAAAAGGAATAAGGGTTCCAAGAATTTA
The DNA here is from genome assembly GCA_032361445.1 of Panulirus gracilis. NCBI lineage: Eukaryota > Metazoa > Arthropoda > Malacostraca > Decapoda > Palinuridae > Panulirus > Panulirus gracilis. Next base: position 8,647 of record JAUUEG010390669.1, on the reverse strand, counting down.
GAAATTCTAAATTTAAAGTGTACACTTCTAAAATACAATTACTCAAACCCATGTTACAACCCATCATGTTCACCTTCACAAGAAACTGAGTTCCTCCCTCCACTTCAGATTTTTCCCTTAAACCTTGTCAAATTGCTCTTTATAGCCCTCCTCCTATGATTAGTTACATTTCTTTCTCTGGTGCTCTTTACCCTCAGAACATTCAACTTCACCCCTGGAACCCTTGTTCTCTTCTGCCATTCAGTTACTTTAATCTTACCTTACTACCAGAGTTGCTTTCATTCCTTCCAATCAAACATGTTCTCTTCTAAAGGGTCAGCATCAAACACTTGGATTCACTCAAGCAGGAGAGCAGCAAATTCTTGATATGCAGAAAGATACTGCGGTCTTTAAACAGGAACCTGTCACCATTTTGTCTCAGCAAAGCATATTTTGGATGCTTCTATGGATGCTGTGCTGCTTCCTTACAATGTTCAGCCAATCTATTTTCCTGTAAATAAATATAGTTTTTAGATTAAATGTTCAGTACTGTAGTTTATATTGTAAATATAATGATGACCACTTATGTACAGTGGTGCACTTTCATCTCAAGACTAACCTTATCCTTAAAACACGTTTTCCAAACACTACAACAGTTTTTCCGTGATAATGGGGAAAAATAGATATGAATTGTGTATTTGCTGGGGTTACTCTCACAAGACATCGTATAAGGACCAAATTCATTTCCCAATTCAACTGCAATCTTGATCCACAAAGAAGTAAAACAAGAACCAGTCTCACATCTACCCATCACTGACAGAGAAGGGCATCTTCAGACATCTTTCATGCAACATTCCAAAGTTCAAACATCATCATCTGTGCTACATACACACTACTGTGTACAGCTAAAATTTCAAGCCAAGCACTGAAACATAAGCCTGCACCACAAATAGTGCTTACGTCATATAAAGTCTTGCTAGCCTGAGTGACCCTCCCACTCCCTCAAAAATCTCAATAACAACAAGTCAATACTAAAAGGCATAAAACAATCTGTGAAACTGGCTTAGTCAAGATGATCCTGCCTTTCTGTCTTTACTCACCTTATACAAACTTGAAGATACAGCACTATTCCAACACTGGAGGCAGTGTAAATCATCCCTGATGGGAGGAAAGGCAGCATCTTAATCCAACATCAGCGTAAGGGTGGGCAGTATTGTCACCCAAACAGCCTAAGTGTGAGGGTGTGTAGCAATGTCAGCCAGACAGCCTAGGTGTGCAGGTGGGCAGCATCAACATCCAGCCAGCCATGGTGTGAAGTCAGGCAGGATTGTTAACCAAAACCACCTTGCCAGTGTGAAAGCAGGAAGCGTCATCATCCAGCCAGCCCAACTAGATACCTCAGGAAGTCTTTGGGATACCAGATGGCTGCACTGGGTCGTTAGTCAGCCAAACAGTTGGAAACTGCAGCCCTCTGGGCCACATAGCCCCCACAGTCTGGCTGATCTTGTACACTTTGTAGATATTCATTCAATGCACTCTTAAACTTGTCTACTGTGCATCCCATGCTGTTTGTGAAGATAGATAGCAATATGCTAGAGAGTCTAGGGCCCTGTTTGTTTAAGATTCTCTTTCCTTTTGTGCATTATCAAACCTTAAGACATCAGAGGTAGTATTTTACAGTGTTCCATGCCTGTCATGCCATTAAGATGTTATTTTCAAACATATGACTGGAACCACACTTTCTAGGATTATAGAATTTTCTTTAATTAGCTCTCCTTTGGAAACTTCCTTTCCTCTTGAACTTTTACATGATGTGACCATAAAGTATAGTACCTTACTATGACTCAGTTGTTTGAATTTTTCAATGCATTCTTTTATATTCTATGAAGCCAATTTATATTACCATGTTTAGGTCTTCCTGCATATCATATTCTGTTCTGTACTTACTGTTTTGCTTACTCTGGAGTCGTCAATGAAGCATATTATAATGAAGAGCACCGGGACAAGTATTGTTCCTCGAGACACTCCTTATAAAACTCTTCCTACTCCTTGAATTTTGTTTGACAAACTCCTTAATCCATTCATCTAATTTAAATCTTATGTTGGTAGGTAGAAGCTGGTAGGTAGCCAGTGACCAAGGAATTATATTACCAGTACTACCCACCTGGGTATCAGGAAGGTTAGTGATAGCTACACAGTGAGCCACCTACTTTAGTGGTGTTGTCAAGTTGCACTCCCCGGTGACACAGGTAGCTGTCTTTTTCTTTCTACCTCACCTACACGTGGACTGTTGACATTCTGTCCACAAACATATAATATATCTCTCCGTCACACCCAGCACTTAACAACATAAGACTCACACAGCTCATTCTTCGTGACTCTAGATTTTCCTGTGGCAGGAGTTATGTGCTAGCCCCGTCTTTTGACAAAATGGCAGGGGCAATGGATAGAAGTAGTTGGTTGGAACGTTTAGGTAGGACTATTAGGTAGAAAGGTAGTACTAGGTAGAAACAAAATGTAGTAGTCAGTAAAATCAATGGGTAGGAGCTTCTATAAACACTGCGCTAGATTGGCCCTCTGCCAGTGGACTTTTATGGGTGATGAACTTAAGGTTAAGAAGCAGCAGTGGAGTTCTCTAGTTATGGAGAATCTATTGCCTCTTTTATGAGATCGCTGGTCAATCTCATTCTGGTGCTGAGTTTTCTTAGTTCATTTGTTGGTTAAATCATTCTCCATCACTTAAAACAGTGTTGGCAGTATCATTAAACTGATCAAATAACAATATGGATATTTGTCTTGAATCCTTCTTTCATACTTTTCTCCTATCATGAATAGCCCTTTTGTTTATATAAAACTAACTTCTAATTATTGTCTCTTCCTATGTCTTACAAGTGAATTGTAAATGTTTACATTCCTGATTTCCTTTTTCAAGCTCATCTGTCCTCCTTTGCTTACTGGAGCTATTTTTTTCTCCATTCTCTTTTCACCCAATCTTTCTTTCCTTCTAGATCTGTACAACTTCTTTATACTGGTATTGAGGCTTCCGCTCTTTTCATCGTCTTAATATTGCAATAAGCTTTTACACCCTCTTCTTCACAAATATGAATACAATTAATTTCTGTAAGATTCTTTTCCTAATTAATTTTGCCTTTGTTTAAGATTTATGTAACAAAGTTATTGCATCCTTTCTTCCGTTATTTTTTACAACGGAGAGGATGAAGTAACTTCTGTAAAGTTATGATCAAGTGTGCCAGTTTTACTCATTTCAGTATCCACAAAGTTCCATAAAATTTGTAAACAAAAAATTTTATGGGTTGCATCCCTTTGGGTCTTTTACAGATACCCTCAAATGTTAATACAACACTTACATTCCTGCAACTGGATTTTGGGTGACCTATAGTCTCAAAGTACTTGCCATATCTATGTATGATATTCAATGCAACTACTTCACCTTTCTTATGGCTAGTCTTCATGTGCATTGCCGATCCTCTGTTTACTTTCTATTGTCAGCATAGAAAGTCCCATTATGCTCTCAGATTAACTTTTACATGTCAACAAGCCACATTTCATTCATATTCACATTCCCGTATCATACTGCAATCCCTTGTACAGTATATTCATTTGTCCAATTCAACTCCTCACTTATTAATTAATATCACATTTTCTACTGCTTTGTCATCATTAACTTTTGACATTTTCCAAATATGGCACAAATATTCTCATATACATGTAGTTTACAGATAACTTACTTGACTTTAATCTATACAGCCCAGTAATCACCACAAGCCCACATCTGCCACTAAAATAACATAAGATATTTATGAATTTCAGAGGACACTATTAACAGCCATGAACTGCCTATAAAGAGGAAAAAAATACTCAGTTCAAGTGGACTGCATATAAAAGAAAACTGGGATACTCAAGATAAACTAGCACATATATATATACACATTTTAGCAGCATATTTCGTATGTCAAGCTTATATTAGTATATTACATAACTATCTAAAATGTACAATTTGCAAACATTCATATCAGCAAGAATAACAGAAATTCACATACCTACAAGTGTTGCAGCATTCCAGCCAGCTATCAAAATCTGAATAATTACAGAGCAGCTCAACCGATGGCAGAATATACAGCTGTGTGCAAGGGATGAGAGATGCCCTCACGTCAGCTCCATGGGAAAATCACCGACAGCCGTGGAATACATTCACTTGTCCACTTAATTGTTATAAACGTTGGTGGATAAACCTACATACAGTGACTAAATGGCGAAGGCATTCTTTAATGCTACAAAATCCGAGATAAAGGAGACTTTTGCCCATTGATTCTGGGATGTATTAATCAAACTTTTTATTCAAAACAGGGCAATATGCTTGTGTGCTTAGGAGACCTTATGTTCCATGGAGATGCTCAATATTCAGCTCTCCTATTCTAGAGGTGCTCATTTTAAAGCCCTTACAAAACAGGAGCACTCAATACAGGACTCACAAATACCAGAGTGAGCACCCACGACAGAGCCTTCACTTACTGAAGGTTGAGGAATCAGTCACTATGGAGCTCTCATGAACAAGAGCATTTCCTGAGGCCCTTTGCAACAAAGAAATGCTTGACAATGCACTTATTCAATGGTCAATCCTCAGATCCTCACATACGTTGGAATGGTTTCTGTGACTCAAGTTCACCATACAGGCCTTAGAGACCCCTGTACAACAGATGGGCCTTAAAGATCTCCAACGTACCCAGGGATGGCCTTGGAGCCCCACAGACACTTGATGTTCCTCAATATTCCATGCACAACAGACAGGCCTTGGAGCCCCATGTTCTCCTAACGGGCCTCAGATTTCCATGCTCCCTAGATAGGCGTCAGGACTCAAAATAAAATGAACAGACTTTGTTGTCCCATATACATCAGTCATACCACAGAAACCCACATACACTGCACAGGCCAAAGAGCCCAATTTCTAAGCAATCACAAATGACCTAAAAGTCCTATAACATAGTGGACAAGCACCTGAGCCATAAAACACACAGCATAAAGGCCTCAGAGTTCCATGTACACCAGTGAGGCTTTGGAACCTAATGTGTACCTGATGGGCCTTAAAAACCCTAAATGTACATCAATCATTTAGGCCTCAAAGCTCTATATAGATCCTAGATGGCTTTAGAGCCTTCTACATGCAGGGTCTCAGAGCCCTATAGACACCTCAGATGAACCTTGGAGCTTCAAAGATACACCAAATAGATCTCAATGCCCTCTCATATTCCACATGGACCTCTGAACACTATACAAACAATGATCAAGCATCAGAGCCCAAAAATAACACAGGATTGGGCCTCAGGGCCAAATACACACATCAGTCAGGCCTTGGAACACTATACACAGTCAGGTTTGAGCCCTATACACACACCAGACAATCATCCAAGCCCTATACACCGTGAAAAGACCTCAGATCCCAATACACAACCAAGGTGGACCTTGGAGCCCTACAAAGACACACTGAATTGGCCATAAACCTCACATTACACACTAGAAGAACCATGAAGAACCCCATAAACAGGCTCTAGAGCCCCTCCACATATATTACATGGTCCTCAATGCCCCATATATACACCAAGGAGACTTTGGAGCAACACACAAAACACACATCAACCTTGGAGACCACATGCACAACACGTTTTAGTACTAAAGTCCTCACACACCAAAATGGTACTGAGGTCCACACACAACATGGGCGTTAATGCCACATGTACCAGAAGGGCTTTGGAACCCAGCAGATATGCATTATTATGACATAACCCTAGGACCCTTTTCTCAGAGTTCCTGCAGCTTCAAAATTGCTCCACAATCAGTAGCAGGAAAATGACGGACTTCTCTACAGTGGCAAGAATAGCCAATATTCATGTATTATAATTTTCTAGGTAAACCATCTTCAGTCCCTACAGTCACAGCCGATTTCAATAGCACCAATGTCTGTAGAACTATTGGTGTAAAGCTTAAGAATATACTTGATACTTTTCATTGTATGATTTACAAGAAAAATGTTTCCAGTCTTTAAGGTAACAACTGGTAAGGTACTTTGGTAACAAAGACCAAAACTTTTCACAATACAGTTTAATAGAAAAACCTTTGTCAGTCCTTACAGTTACACCAACTTTTCAGAAGCACCATGATGCACGTAACTGCTGATGTAAACCTATGTAAAAATACACCCAAAACTTTCTGTGGTATGATTTCTAAAAGAAAAACATTTCCAGTCCTTATGGTATGTTAAACTTGCAAAAAAAAAAAAGGTAAGAATTCTCAATACATTTCATGGTACAATTTACAAGAAAAACCTTTTCTACCCCTATGATACTAAATGAAGGGTATTTTACATTTTCCATATACTTATTGTACAAACTTGAGAAAAACTTTTTCAGTCCTTAAGGTCACAGCCATTTTCAGCAGCACCAAGATTCACAAAACTACAAGTAGAAATCTTAATAACAGTACACTTGATGCATTCATAGTATGACTTACAAGAAAAACTTTTTCACTCCTTACAGTGAAAACTAGTGGACAACTTAGGTGAGAATACCCCTAATACTTTTCAGAGCAATTGCCTAGAAAAAATATTTCAGTATGAATAACCCTCATGCTTTTAACATGCCATTTTCCTGGCCTTTTTACGTCCTTATCATAACTGATGAAAAACTTGGATGAGAATACCCAATATTTTTAAAGCATACCTTAGTAGAAAAACTTTTTCAGCCCTTACAGTTGCAGCCATTTTCAATAGTACCATGGTCCACAGAGATACAGGTAGACCTTAATAATCTGTACTACCTAAAGCATATGGAGGACTCCTCTTGTTCTTGACAAAACTTGATATATAAAAGAATACTTTATCAAATAATCTTAATGCATTCTGGGCCAATTTCTTTTAAAGTAAAAAGATCTCAACATGCTCCAGTGCAACACAGACAACTTTTAAGAACGTACTCAAAAAGCTCTCCAGGTATTGTGAAAAGCTGTTGGAGTTATCACCCTGAACAAAAACATCAATGAGAACGTACCTTGACCAGCGAGCGAAGTCCTCCTGTCCCTCGACGACGCGTCCATAAACTTACCTGTAATCAAGAAAAATCAAATTAATCCTGAAACCTAATAAAGAAAAATCAATTTAATCTCTAAACCATCATGACTAACTCTCCGATGAACTTCTTAACAACACCAACAAAGAGAAAATAAGGCTGAAGTTACACAAATAGGAACTAGGTTTGTGTATGAAAATAATGACCAAATTATAAGGACCAAACTCACCTTGTACTGAAGGAAGAGGAAACAGGGGCATCACGCCGAGTCTCTGGGTTCGCGTTGACCCAAGACTGGGGTCTGCCGTGCCTGGAACAAGTCACTCCAATAAGTATATACAACAACAATAAGTATATACAACAAATACAAGTAAATGCTTGTTAAAAAAATACCAGTAAATGATCTTTAAAAAATCTAATGACATTAAACCAATCTTACTACACAACTCATTCTTCAAACTTTAGATTTTTCTGTGGTTAGCAATATGCACTAGCCCTACTTTTTGGCAAAATGGTAGGAGCAACAAACAGAATTAGTAGGTCGGAACATTTAGGCAGGAGCATCAGGTAGAACTAGTAGGTAGGAATTAGGCAGGGGCTTTAGGTAGCAATAGTCAGGGGGAACATAAGGAAGAAGCCCCTGCAAACACTGTGCTCGAGTTTCCCTCTGCCAGCAGCCTGTAAAGGTTGAGGCATGAAAGGCTAAAAAGCGGAACTGGAGTTCACTAGTTATGGAGACTTTTGCTGCGGCCACCCCTATGAGGGAGTTCCAGGATGGAACAAGCATCAGAGATAGATAGGTACTTAGACACATAACTTCTGCCCTAGAGCTACAAAGTACATGACACCATCATGATCGTTGAAACCCTCCCTGTGTGCAAGATCCGGCTAAAAGTGTTTTTATTGCTGAGCAAGCTTTTACTTTCAAATGTTTTAATGCACAGAAAGAGACAGAACTTGAATTCATATATCATTTAAGTTTAATCCTCCAGGAAATATGTTAACTAAAATCAAGTATCAAAGCTATGCACACTGAGCAATTAATCTACCTGTTTATATATATCTCTGATGCTCATTCCCTCCAGGTACTCCCTCAAGGGGGTGGCCATAACAAAAGTCTCCATGGCTGATAAACTCCTGCACCATTTCTTAGCTTTAAGTGTCTCACCCTTAGCAGGCCTCTAGCCAAGGGCAACTCTAGCACTGAACAATTAACTCCACCTGTTATTTCTATGGTGTATTAAGAATTTATCATGATGAATGACAAATGAGAAACCAAAATCATTATTAATGATATCAAGGAATTTGCAAGAAAATATAACATACAATATGCATGGGAAGCCATTGATACAATATAATAACATACATGTAGATACAATGTTACTATAAGACAGCACATGACATAATCTAAATCTAAAATCACATATTGAATACTATACAAAAAGAAGCATAAATTCAATTAGAATTATAGCAACAATGTAAAGGAGAAAACATCATGTTTTCTTAGAATATGATATGGCTACTTGTGTCAGACTTAACAGAAACACTCAAGAAAGTGCATAATATAAAACAAATTTCAAAAAAGGTCA
>JAUUEG010389559.1:0-14781 GCA_032361445.1 Panulirus gracilis | reverse complement strand
ACATCCTCTAAATGATTGATAGGCACCCTGGGCTAAGGTACGCCCCGCAACGTTCACTGATGTAATTGGTACACCTGTCTCACTGTGTGTGTGTGTGTGTGTGTGTGTGTGTGTGTGTGTGTGTGTGTGAAAGTAATATGATGTTTTCAGCAGCCACGTGTTGCAATTAACGGTTTATAAACGACAGTAAATACAATGTTAGCACGAAAGCATATAAATGGCGTACAGCTGTGACGTAATGAACAAACCCACATTCGTATCAATATGTGCATAACAACCAACGAACAGGGGTGCCATTTAGGCTTTTTACACTCTGAAATGCACCGACATAAACCAACATCATTACAAAGTGTATATGATGTAAAGTATGTAAACGTCCTGTTATATAAGACCATATGCACAAAGATCACAGAATATTAGTGTATCGTAATAGTGATATAAGATTTATCACAACTCTTGCATGATAATGAAGCAGCAGAAGAGTCACGAAACTTGGCATGATATTTCTTTAGTATGCTAAACATTATAAGATTAGTAGGTCCTCGAGGGTGTGATTGATAGGGAAATTCATGAGAGACAAACAATATTAATGTTAGCACTCAAATATACCACAGGAACTTCGTTATCTGAAGACTATGTATCGAATATCACAATATTTATTTTGAATCATAACTATGTTAGACGAGATGAAAACTGTCAAGCAAGTTAAATTGTGTTCTAGCAGCAGGGAATTCCTACGCTAATCATTTATAGAATTAAAAGTGATATAACTTCTCGTTAAACGTGTTTTCATTTCCTATCAAGCAATCAACCATCCTGGAACATGACTAGTCGACACTTACGATATATCTAATACTCTGTGACTGGAAGTATGTCCGTAGCAAGAATATGTACTACTGTGATGTTACGGTGAACACTGTTGTAGCGGTTGATTTTATCGTGAAGCATAATTTGGTTCATGACGCACAATCTGCAAGTAGAGTAGCACTAAAATTTTATCGGTACCAGTCACAAGCTGCAGACGAAATGGCAACTCAGCAGGCCAGGAATATCAACCATGCACTGCAGCTCAAGAGATTTTTCAAAATTTCTTGTTTGGTGTGTCTTATTGTATCACGCCGTAAGGGTGCCGAATAATCTTTTCTTGGGTGTAGCTCTACAATACCATGCTGGAGCTTCATGAATCCCCACATTATCATGCTGGAGCCTCATGAATCCCAACACTATCATACCGGAGCTTCGTGAACCCAAACATTACCATGTTATAGCTTCGTGAACCCAGAGACTATTACAATAAAAACTAATGAACCTTTACAATCATGCACTAGCCTCTTGAATCCCATACTATCATGAGGGAGCCTCATAAACCCCCAAACCACGATGTCGAAGCCTCACAAAAGCGTACATCACCATACAGAAGCCTTGTTAACCCACTGACCACCATTCCCAGGCCTCATTAAGTCGCACACTACCATTCCTTAGCCTCATGAACCTCTATACTACCATGCCCGAGCCTCAAGAGGCCTAACACCACTATGCCGCAGCTCCAAGAATCTCCACACCACTATCCGGTAACTTCACGAGCGCAGACAACTCCAAAACAAATTTTCTAGAAACCACCCACACCACCATGACGGAGCCTCAAAACCGAAGACACCTGAAGCAAGAGCCTTTCCATGGTGTAGCGCCAAGAAACCAGTATTACACTGCCAGAGCCTCGTGAAACGCAACACCACCATGCCAGAGCCTAATGAACCGCAAAACTACTATATCGGAACTTCATGAGCCCCTTCTCTACCATGCCAGAGTTTTATGAACCTCCACACGAGGTTGACGGAGCTTCAAGATTCCGCACACTATCATGTCGGAAACCTCATGAACCCTCATACCATTATGCCCAAGCCTGATGAGCTCCACACTACCAAACTAATGCCTTGTTAACTCCCACACAATCATTAAATCCACCCACACTACCGGATCCTGAAAACCGCCTAAACCAAGTCAGAACCTCATAAAACCCCACAACACTTTGCCGGACCTCTATGAACCACAAAACTACCATGTTATAGCCTCATGAATTCCCATATTAACATGCTAGAGCTTCATGAATCCCCACACCACCATGCCAGATCTTCATGAACCCCACACGAATGCTTGAGCTTCATGAATCTCCACGCTACCATGGTAGAGCCACCCAACATCACAGTACCGGAGCCTCACGAACCTCGACACTACCTTGCTGAAGCCTCATGAACCCCCACACTGCCGTGTCCGGGTCTCAAGAAGTCTTTCACCAAAATTCCGGAGCTTCATGTCGCAGGCAAGAAGACTCACATTACCATTCCGAAGCCTTATGAACCTCAGTATCACCATGCCAGAACTTCCTGGATTTCCATACAACCATATACGAGCCTCATGAACCCACACACCACCATGCCAGAAATTAATGAGCCTCATACTGCCATAGTAGAGCCTCATGAATCGTCAAAACACCATAGTCGGACTTTATGGACCAAAACACTAACAATCCAAATCCTCATGAACCCCTACACCACCATTCTGGAGCAAAATGAACATCCACACCACCATGCCAAGGCTTCATGAATCCCTTCACTACCATAGAAAAGCCTCAAAAACACAACTGCACCAAGTCAGAGCCCATAAGCCCACACACCACCTTTCCAAAGCCTCATTAACCCCTACACTACGATTCTGGAGCCTGATGAACTCTCACACCAATATGTTTCAGCCTCACGAACTCCCATACTACCAAGATGACGTCTCATGAACCTTTCACACTACAATGTTAAGGCTTCATGTACATCCTCCAAAACATTATTTGGCACCTTGGCTACGGGACGACCGCAATAATCACTAATGTGGCTGGTACACCTGTTTCGCTGTGTATGTGTGTGTGTGAAAGTAATATGATGTTTTCAGCAGCCATGTGTCGTATTCAACAGTTAACAAACGGCAGTACACAGAGTGTTGTACGAATGCCTATGAACAGCCTGGCACTACCCACTGTAACATGATAATCGAACCCGCACTCTGTATTACTATGTTCATGGTAGCCAACGAATCGGGTTGCCATTTAAGGTTGTTTACGCTATGAGATGCAACAACATAAACCCACATCATTACAAAGTGTATATGATGAAAAGTAAGTAAACGTCCTGTAATATAAGACAATATGCACGAAGAACACAAAACATTTCTTATCTTAAAAATGATGTAGAATTAAACACAACTTGGTATGATTATGAAGCAGGAAACAGGTCACGAAACTTGGTATGATATTTCTTTATTATGCTAAGCATGATAAGATTAGTAGGTCTTCGGGGGTGCGATTAGTAGGAAAATTTATATGAGATTAACGATGTTAGTTTCAGCACTGAAATATAACACAGAAAGTTCGTTGTCTGAAGCTAAGTTATCGAATATGTTGGAAACGGAACTGGTTCAACCTGTAGCGAGCTGAGCTTCGGAGAGTACAGTAGGAATCAAAATATTTATTTCGAATCATAGCTATGTTAGACGAGATAAAAACTACGCCAAGGAAGTAGAATTGCGTCCTAGCAGTGGGAAGTTCCTACGTTAAATATTAATGGAATAAAAAGTGATATAACTTCAGGTGACAAGTGTTTACCTTTCCAGTCAATAAATTAACCATCCTGGAACATGATCAGTCAACCAATATATCTGATACTCTGTGATTGTATGTTGTCGGTAGGAAGACTACATTCTACTAAGGTGTTACTGTGAACATTGCTGTTGTGGTTAATTTGTATCGTGAAGCATGATTTGGTTCATGAAGCACAATCTGCACGTAGAGTAACACTAAGATATTATCGGTACCAGTCACAAGCTGCAGACTATATTGTAACTCAGCAGGCCAAAAATACCAACCATGCAGCAGTTCAAGAGATTTTTCAAAATTTCTCGTGTGATGTGTCTTATTGTATCACGCCGTAAGGGTGTCGAATAATCTTTTATTGGGTGGAGCTCTACAATACATGCCGGAACTTCAAAAACCAGCACACTATCATGCTGTACAAAGGCAAAGGGAATAAATATGAGTGTTCAAATCACAGAGGCATGAGCACAAGTTTCTTGAGTATTCTTTAGAAACTGTATGGAAGGGTATTGATTGAGAGGGTAAAGGCATGTACAGAGCATCAGATTGAGGAAGAGCAGTGTGGTTTAAGAAGTGGTAGAGGATGTGTGGATCAGGTGTTTGCTTTAAAGAATGTGTTTCAGAAATTCTTAGAAAACCAAATGGATTTGTATATAGCATCTATGAATCCGGAAAAACATATGATAGGGTTGATAGAGATGCTTTTTGGAAGGACTTGATAGTATATTTGTGGGAGATAAGATGCTACAAGTAGTTAAAAGTTTTTATCAACGATATATGGCATATGTATAAGTAGGAAGGGAGGAGAGCAACTGGTTTTCACTGAAGGTCGATCTATGGTAGGGGTGTGTCATGTCCCTAATTGTTCTCTCATTTGTTCATGGATGGGATGGTTAGGGAAGGAAATGCAAGAGTTTTCGAGTGAGGTGCGAATATCCAGTCAGTTTGGGATTAGAGGGCTGGGGTAGTGAGTCAATTGTTGTTCGCCGATGATACAGCACTGATGTCTGACTTGAAGTTAGTGAATAAACTTGGAAAAGTGTGTGTAAGAGAAAGTTTAGAGCAAATGTGATTAAAAACAAGGTTGTTAGGTTCAGCATGGTTGAAAAGGAAGGTAGTTGGGATGTAAGTTTGAATGGAGAATAATTAGAGAAAGCGAAGTAATTTAGATATTTTGGAAGTGGAAGTGGAAGTGAGTCACACGGTGGGGGAGTGGGCGAAGGTACTGGGAGCGATGAGAAATGTGTGGAAGGAGAGAACATTATCTCGGAAAGCAAAAGTAGGTATGTTTGAAGGAATAGTAGTTCCAACAATGTTTTATGGTTGCGAGGCGTGGGTGATATATAGGATTGTACGGAGGAGGGTGGATGGTGTTACAACCTCACCCCTTCGTTTAACGGTGTATAATGAACCCATAGGCCCATTAAGACAGAACTCTGAAATAATGGCTACTGATAACAGAGATTTGTGCTAGATGCAGATTCCCTTACCATCTGCCTAACATCTCATGACAGCTGGCGGCCGCTTGATGATTATATATATACGCTTCTCTTACATCCAATCTAGTCAAATACCAAACACAGCGGTAAAAAGTTATAAGAATATATTCACATCAACAAGAATAAACGTTTGCTCTCTGAACATGAAAATATAAGAATTTACTATTTATACAAAATCTTCCTGTCCTTATTTTACTTAGCAAATCATATGCAAATATATTGGCTTTAATTTACAGCAAATTTCTTTGAAATCACCAAGATGTGTACCGATAATATGATACATCTACCCACCAGCGTTGTACAATATCCTAACCACAAGCTATTCAGAGGGAGAGAGCGAACAAGACATTAACATTCCAATACTTTTTCTATTCTTGTATGCGAGAACTTTCTATCATTTCATTTTATATCTTACATATTCCTTGGTGTTTCATAAATTACAATAATAGTAAAACAATCTAATATCGTATTATTTACAATATGATAAACAAATCATAATCCAACATAAGACAAAAAGACTTTTGGAAAGAGTATAATGTATCTTTGGTAGAAAAGCTGAACATAAAATAGAAGACTGAAACAATTATAGGGAGATGAATGGAGATGACTGTAACATTCCTCTCCCAAAAGAGGCATGAGTCAGCCGCAGTTTGACTCATGACTAACTGGAATACGAGAAAAGGCATCACTACAACGCAATCCTTTCCTCTTATATGTTAATAATCAAATTATGATCTTATAACAAAAGACTCCACTTTGTCAAACGTTGGTTTACATTCTTCAATGTTATGCAGAAATTTAATTGTATCGGCCCACCCTAAACTTAAAACCAATGCTAATGTTTCCTTTTCAGTGGTACTGTAATTTTTCTCATATGAAAGAAACTTAAGAAAATGGAAAAAGAAGAAAAAGAAGAAATTGGAAAATCAGTATCATGTTTCTCTTGTATTAAAACTCCACCAACTTGAAAATCACTAGCATCTATATACAATGTACATGGTCTATTGTGGTTTGGAATAGAAAGTATGGGTACACTTACAAGTATCTATTTCAAATTCCAAAGGGTCTCATCACATTGATCAATCCATACAAATTTGACTTCCTTTGACAATTAGTTCATTAAGGGTAAAGGAATGATTGAAAAATTCTTACAAATCCTATGATAATATCCGGCCATACCCAGAATCTCAATAATTCTTTCTCATTTGTAAGTGTTGGAAATTTTTCAATACTTTCCACCTCAGCATTGATTAGTTTTACACATCCCTGACCAACAACATAACCTAGATATTCAACAGTTGCTCCAACAAATTCTCTCTTTGCTTGGTTTAAAGTAAAATTTGCTTTGTCTAAACTATCAAATATTTCCCTCATTTAAAACAAATGTTCTCCCAAGATTTTAAATACAATATTATATCATCTATATGTACAGAACAATCTTTAACGTAACACAATACTAGATTTACTAATCTTTGGAAATTACTGCCTCTGTTTTTCATACCATACATAAAACTTTATATTGATACAAACCATCCACAGTTACAAATGCAGAAATCTCTTTAGCTTTTCAGTTAAAGGTACTTCCTAATGCCCTTTCAATAAATCTAATTTACAAATTTAGCATCTCCTGTCTGATCAATACAAACATCCAATCTTGAAATAGGATACAAGTAGGCTTTAGTAGCCTTATTAACCTTTCTAAAACAGTACAAAATCTATAGGACATACCATCAGGTTTAGTTACTATCACACAAGAAGAACTCCAAGGACTGTTTCTTTTTTCAATCAGATCATTGTCAAATATGTACTGTACTTCTTTCTCCATTATCTCTCTCACCTTAGGATCCACTCTATACGGGTGTTGCTTAATTGCATAATGCTGCAATACATCAGTTCTCCCAGGAACATCAGAAAACAAACACCTAAACTCATTCATTATTTGTATAATTACATCTTTCCTCTCAGTTTCTAGATAATCAGGCTTCTTTTCAAATTATTAAATACATTTGAATTTTATAACAGTTTATCTTCACATTTCCCCAACTTTACATTTGCACTTTCATCCATTTCCGTTACTTCGTCAGACGTAACACATGCACAATGCACATTTGTAATATCATCATGCTTCACAGAATTTCTACCATGATAATGTTTTATCATGTTTACGCGATGCAATCGGCTTGCCTTGCGTCTTTCTGGAGTATCTACAATATAGTTCAATTCATCCACTCTGTTCTCAATATCGCAGAACCATGAAATCTTGCTCTCAAAGTATCTCCTGTCTGAAGCAATAATACCTTCCTATCTTCTTGACACACTTTCAAATGTTCTGCAGCAATCTCTACACTGTTTTTGAAACCAGATACATATTTCAATAATCCAGGAGAATCACTCTTCCCTAACCACTTCTCTTTCAACATACTCAATAGACCTCTTACTTCATGTCCATACACTAACTTAAATGGATTAAAACCTGTAGACTCGTGTACTGTATCTGCAATGGCAAACAATGCTAAAGGCAAACCCTCATCCCAGTCTACTGACAATTCCTCACAATAAATTCTTAAAGTATCTTTCAAAGTCTGATGGAATCTCTTCATAACTCCTTGGCTCTCTGGGTGATAAGCAGTTTACATCTTTTGTTATATGTAACCCCTTTTAATATTTGCTTGAACATTCCTGAAGTGAAACTACTTTCCTGGTATGACTGTAAAATTTCAGACATACCCACTTAGGAGAAATATTTCACCTACTTTCTTACATTATTTCTAGAATGTTTGCTACGTAATGTCACTGCTTCTGGAAATCTGGTAGTTTCATATATCATTGTCAATAGATATAAATTTCCTTTCCGTGTTTTTGGTAAAAGACCTACACAATCAATTACAATCTTACTAAAAGGTTTGCAAAGTGCAGGAATTGGCTGCAGTTGGGTTTAACTACTCTGACATAATTCACAAGTCTTACAATACTAGGACACATCTTTCTTCATATTTGGCCAGTAAAAATGAGTTAACGATCCATTATTTGTCTTCCTAACCCCCAAATATCTAGACAAACAAGAGCTGTGAGATAAAGCAATAACATGCGCCGTATAATTCTTTGGAACAACAATCTGCTTCCTGACCTCCCAGTTTTCAGGTGCTGGAACATGGGCAGGCCTCTACTTTCTAATTAACAGACCATTCTGTACATAAGATCCAATTGACACAACACTCTCACTCCCATTTCTAGCAGCTTCACTCCAACATTCTTTTAAACTCTCATCACCCTTCTGTGACTCTGCCAACTCCTCCTTGGCCAAACAAAATCTGGAAATACATAGATTTTTAATTCCACAGAGCTCTTCTCATTTCCAAATTCTACTGTATTAATTCTAATTACAGACTCTTCATTGAATACATCACCTAAATCATACTCAACCTTTATTCATCTCTATAACATTGACCTGGTCACAACACAAACTGGATAAACAACTTCACTACACTGTACAATACTATCATTCTGATTCTCTACAGTTTTATCTGTCCTGTGGATGACCTTTACAATAGTCTCTACATCAAATGGATTACCACTCAGAATGGGCTCTGGGACTAATTTGCCAGTCATTCCATTCCCCAATAGCATGTGTACTCTAGGCATAGGAAATTCCTTACATATCCTATCTTCTACACGGCAACTAACAAATCCACTCTCAAGATTTATATAATGTACTGGGACAGTTATCCCTGACTTTAACTCTCTTACACATATTCTTTCCCCAGATCAGTTTTCCTTTGTCCACTCTAGTACATCTTTCAGAATTACTCTCTGCTTTTCTCCAGTATCTTTCAATACCTAAATTTCCTCCTCAGGATTACCTTTAATACCAACCTTTCCTTTAAATATATATGGCTCATGATTTACAGATTTTGGTTCATTCACATTATACTCATTACGTCTTACCTCACTAATATCCTGTGGGTCTTCCCAAGCAACAGTTAATCCTATAGTCTTTGAGATCTTTGACATATTCAGCATGACCAAATTCTCCACATCCTAATAATTTTATTGGTGGTCTCTCTTGTCTACTGACATGAGGGTTATGACTAAACTGAGGTGTTGAATATGTGTTTCGTATTTGTCTTTGAAATTTACTCCCTACATTGTTTTGTGGTTCATAGCTAGGTGGACCTTCCATGGAATAATGTTGGCTGGGCTGCTTAACATTTGACCATTTTGGATATTTATAAGGTTTGTCATAACTCTTCCTATTACTCTGTCTTATGACACTTTTTCCCGTGACATTTTTCCCTTAAAATATTCCCTAGCCTCATGAGCCCTCAAACCATAGTGTGAGAGCCTCATGAATCCCGACACTACCATGTCGGAGCTTCACGAACCCTACACTAACATGCAGGAGATTCATGAACACCCACACTACCATGCCTCATGAACCCACACGCAAAGAACCTGAAGCCTCATGAAGCCCAAAACACCATGGTGGTGCCTCGTGAACTCCAACACTGTCATGCCTGAAGCTCATGTACGCCCACGCCACCATTTCAGAGCCTCATACACCCCCACAGATAAAGGCTGGCTCCAAGCACTTCTACCCTACCATACAAGAGGTTGATGAACTCCCATACTTCCATGCAGGAGCCATATGAACCCCAATCTCACAATATCCAAGCCTCGGAAAGCTAAACACTACCATGACGGAGTCATAAGGTCTCGTACATAACCATGATGGAGCATGATAAAGCGCCACACTATAATACCAGGGCCTTATGAACCCTCACAACACCATTTCGGAGCATCAAAAACATCCACACCACTGTGTCGAAGCTTCATGAATCCGTACATGACAATGCCGGAGCTTTATGAATACACACAACACCAAGCCAGAGCCTCATAAGCCCCAAGAGACTAAGTCATAATTCCACCACCATGCCGGAGCATCATGAGCCCCCACAACACCGTGCCGAAGCTCCATGAACCCATCCCCACCACCATGCCGGAGCCTCAGAACCCCCACACTACAAGCCAGAGACTCATAAATCCCAACAATAAGATGCCGGTAGACCATGAACCAAAACCCTACCATGCTGTAGCCTCATGAACCCTCACATTACCATACCAGAGCCTCGTGAGTCATCACACAACCATTCCAGAGCTTCCTGAACGCAGACACCATACACAAGACTCATAAAGCCAAACACTAACATGCCGGAGTCTCATGAATCCTCTAAGTACCATGCCAGAGCTTTGTGAGCACCCACACTACCATGTTGGAGCTTCAAGAAACCCACGCTACTATGCCGGAACCTTATGAGCGCCACAATACCAAGCCGAAGCTTCCTGAAACCCCCCACACCACCATGCCAGAACCTCACAAACCCCTACGCCATCGTGCCGGAGCTCCACAAACCCACACACCATCATGCCGGACTCTCATGAGCTCTCACAACACCAATCCGAAGCTCCATGAAACCCCCTTCATCACAAGCCAGAGCCTCGTAAACCCCAACAAGGCCTTAACGGAGTTCTATGGACAACAACCATATCATGCTGTAAACTCAATTATCCCCACATTGCCATGCTAGGGACTCAAAACCACCACATACTTGTACCTAATGAACCCTCATATTACTATACCAGAGACTCATAAACGTGGACATCACCATATCCAAGACTCATAAAGTATAACACTATCATGTCGGAATATTATGTACCCACACACTACCATACCGGAGCTTCATGAACTCCCACACTAATATGGTAGAGCACACTATCATGCTGAAACGCCATGAACCCCTCACACTATCATGTCTGAGCCTCATGAACTCCACATCAATATGTCGGAGCCTCAAGAACTCTCAAATCACCATATCAAAGCCGTAGTTGCATGTACCATTCCATCACCACGACGGAGCTCCCTGAACCCACACACTACCATGCCCAGGCCTTAAGAAGCCGCACACCACCATTCCGGAGGCTGATGAACCTCAAGACTACATTATGGAGCCTCTTGAACCTCCAGAATACCATATTGGAGTCTCATGAACCCACACACTACCATACCCTAGCCTTAATAAGTTCATCCACCACTCGAAGGCTCATAAACTTTCAAACCACCATGCTAGAACCTCATAAACCCCCGCAACATCGTCCAGGAGCTTAATGAATCCCCACACAATAATGCCGTAACCTCACGAGCCACACAACACTAAGCCAAAGCTTCCTCAAACCCTCCCACTCAACCATGTCAGAGCCTCATAACTCTCCACACCACCGTGCCGGAGCTCCACAAACCTCCACACCATCGTGCTGGAACCTCATGAGCTCCAACAACAATAATCCAAATCTCCATGAAACCCTCCACACCACCATGCCGGTGGCTAAAACCCCCCTACATCACAAACCAGGGCCACATAAACCCAACAAGACCTTGCCGGAGCTCCTTGAACTACAACACTACCATGCTGTAACCTTATGAATCCCACATTACCATGTCAGAGACTCATCGACACTAACTCCACCGTAACTGAACCTCATCAACGTTCACGCCACCATACCGGAGCCTCATGAACGCGAACATCACAATATCCAAGACTCATCAAGCAAAACAATATCATGCCGGAGTATCATGCAAGAGCTTCATGAACTCCCACAGTACCATGTTGGAGCTTCACGAACCTCCACAAAATCATGCTGGAATACCTTGAACACTCGAACTATCATATCCGAGCCTCATGAACCCCACACCACAAAGTCAGAGCCTGAATAACACCCAAATCACCATATCAAAGCCTTTTTAACCCCACCCTACCATGCCGTAGTTGCATGTACCCCTACACAACCATGATGGACCTTCATTAGTCCCCATATCACCATGCCCAGGCCTCATGAAGCTACACTCCACCATTCCGAAAGCTTGCAAACCTCCACACTACCATTACGGAGCCTTATGAACCTCCACGCTACCATATTGGAGCCTCATGAATACAGTACCATACCCGAGCCTCAAGAAGCTCGTACACCATTCGGGGCCTCAAGAACCTCCACACCACCATCGAAAAACCTAATAATCCCCCACACCACCCTCCCAGAGGTTCTTGTATCTCCACACAACAGTGCCGGTGCCTCCCGACACCAAGCCAAAACTTCCTAAAACCCGCCACACCACCGTGCCGTACTCCACGAACCCTCACACAACCATGCTGGAACCTCATGAGTCCCCACAACACCAAGTCGAAGCTTCCTGAAACCCCCAACATCACCATGCCAGAGCCACATAAACCCCCACACCACTGTGCCGGAGCTCCATGAACCACCACACCATCATGCCAGAAATTCGTAAGCTCCCACAACACCAATCAGAAGCTCCATGAAACCCTCCAAAACACCGTGCTAGAGACTCAAAATTCCCTACACCACAAGCGAGAGCCTCATAAACCCAACATGTCCTTGCCGGAGCTCCATGAACCACAGCTTTACCATGCTGTAACTTTATGAATCGAAACATTACCATGCCAGAGACTCATCAACCCCTACACCACCATATCTGAGCTTCATCAGCCCCCACACCACCATACCTGAGCCTCATCAACCCCCACAACACCATATCGGAGCCTCATGAACGCGGATATCACCATATACAAGATCATAAATCAAAACTCTCTAATGCCGGAGTAGCATATACCCACATAGAACCAAGCAAGAGCTTCATAAACCCCAACACTACCATGTTGGAGGTTCAAAAACCCGAACACTACCATGTTGGAGGTTCACAAACCCCAACACTACTATGTTGGAGGTTCACAAACCCCAACGCTATTATGCTGAAACGCTATGAGCCCTCACACTATCTTGCCTGAGGCTCATGTACCCCACGCCCCGATGTCAAAGCCTGGAGAACCCCCAAGGCACCATACCAAATCCTTTTTCATACCAAATCCTTTTAAACTCCCACACTACAATGCCATGGTTTCATGAACCCCTACACCATCATGACGGAGCTTTATGAACTCCTACAATACCATGCTCAGGCCTCAAGAACCCGCACACGACCATTCCGGAGCCTTATGAACCTCCACACTACCATGCTGGAGCCTCATAATTTTCTACACTACTATACTGGAACCTCATGAACCCACTCGCTAGTGTACCCTGAAGAAGCCCATCCACCACATTACCGCAGCCTCATGAACCTCCACACCACCATGCCAGAACTTCATGAACCCAACATCACAGTACCGGAGCCTCACGAACCTCCACACTACCATGCTGAAGCCTCATGAACCCCCACACTGCCGTGTCCGGGTCTCAAGAAGTCTTTCACCATCATTCTGGAGCCTCATGAATCCACTCACCAACATGACAGAACTTCATAAACCGCCTACACAACCCTCCTAGAGCCTCTTGAAACCCCATAACACAATTATGGAACTTCATGGATGAAATCATCAACATGCCAGAACCTCTTTAAACCCCAAAAAAACTATTCCGGAGCATCAGGAACACCCACACCACCGTGTCGAAGCTTCATGAATCCCCATACTACTATGCTGGCGCCTGAAGCACCCCCATAGTACCACACAATAGCCTTAAAATCTCCCTCACCACCGCGCCGGAGCTCCAAGAACTACCACACCACCATGCCGGAATCTCATGAACCCCCACACCATCACATCAAATCCTCGTGAACCCCTACACTTTCATGGCATAACCTCATGAACTACCACACTGTCATACCAGAACTTCATGAACACCCAAAATACCATGTTGGAGCGTCAAAAAACCCTACACCATCATGACCTAGCCCCTTGATTCCCCAAACCACATTGCAAGAGCCTCATGAATATCGACACTTCTATGCCGAAGCTTCATGAATCCCTAAACAATTGTGCCAGACATTCATGAACCCCCATACTATCAGGACCTCATGAACCCCCAAACAAACATGGTGGAGTTTCATAGACCCCTACACTACCATGTTGGAGCTTCATAAATCCGGCACTATCGTTCTGGTGACCTATGAACCCTTTCACTACCACGTCGGTGCATCATATTCCCACACCACCACGCCGAAACTTCATGAGCCCCTAAACCAAGGTGTCGGAGCCTCATAAACCCCTATATCACCATACCGAAGCCTTGTTAACCCCCACCCTACCATGCTGCAATCACATGAACCTCTATATCACTTTGCTAGAGCTTCATGAATCATCACACTATCATGTCAGAGTCCCTTAAAAATCACACCACCATTCCGAAACATAAAGAAAACGCACATACGGTGCCGAAGCTTCATGAATCCCTATGCTACCATGCCGGAGCACCAAGAATCCCAAAAACACCAAGCCAGAGTCTCATAAACCACTACACCACAATTCCAGAGCCTTATATACCCCTACACTGCTATTTTGGAGCCTGATGAACTCGCACATCACCATGACGGAGCCTCAAGAATCCCCATAATACCAAATTGAAGTCTTATGAACCCCTCACACTACCATGCCAAAGCCTCATGCACATCCTCTAAATGATTAATAGGCACCCTTGGCTAAGGTACGCCCCGCAACGTTCACTGATGTAATTGGTACACCTGTCTCACTCTGTGTGTGTGTGTGTGTGTGTGTGTGTGTGTGTGTGTGTGTGTGA
>JAUUEG010387352.1:0-13409 GCA_032361445.1 Panulirus gracilis | reverse complement strand
ATTAACCCAAGGCCCTATTCCCTTCTCCCACCTAATGACTCACTTCATCCCATGTGGGACCATCCCGTACTATTTCCCTATATGTATCCTTTTCATAGTGGTGTTTCTGCATTTATGAAATCATGTGCTTTTTGTGATTTTCTTAAAACATACATACCCATGATTTGTAGTATTCATTTTATATATTAATCCTTTACATGTTTATGTATGTTATTTGTGACCCTTTACATTTTCCTGAATGCTTGTGTGTCTGCATCTATGTGGACAGATAATTGAAAATTCTGTTTTTGTAGACATATGATGTTTCATCCTATAGTGCTAATTTATATATGTGGAAAATTAAGAAAATAATCTGTATTTTATGGCTTAGATTGCAGTATCTAGAGACAGCAGAAATACAGCGTGGGTATCCTTTGATGGAAGGAAAAGACAAGAGCTTTTTCACGGGGATAGGTAAGATTGTATAGTGCAAGGAAACAACTTATGTTTTTAAAGCCTTCTATTTGTGGACTGTGTTGAATAGCTTTAACAGCAAGTAGTTAACCTCTTCGACAAGAGACATGATGACACTGACCACCAAGACTGAAGTATTATTCAAAGGCATCAGAATAATAGGGTGTACTTAGTAACCTGTAATCATTACAAGTCATTGTGGTGGAGGAAACATCTGAAGGATTCTTTTCTAGTGCTGTATCCATATTTGTAATTGTAATGATGTGCAGTTATAGTAGAAGCTTAATCCTACACTTAGATGATACACTCCTAGTTGAAATTCATGCATGATTTAGAATTTTCTATATCTTTGTACCAGAAACTGTGACAGCACAGAACTTTGTTTGAATCATCAATTTTTATTACATCTCTGAAGTTATGAAATTCATAGAACGTATTCATGATACCTAAACATGTTGAAGATAGCATGTTCATTATGGTTTACCATATACACACACACACACACTCAAAGATGGTACCAGCATTAAGAGCTCGTAGTTTACAGGGAAAGGTTACTGGCATTAAGTTTGCCCACCTTGGAAGAGAAAGAGTTGTATGTGACCTGATCACAACCCTTTAAGGTTTTAAAACGGATCAGTGACATGGACGGTGAACAGTTCTTTGAGAGATGTAGTGATAAAACAACCAGAGGACATATCATAAAATTAAGCAAAAAAAAAAGTTACAAAAATATATAGAAGTACTTCTGTAGTGTAAAAGTGGTGGATGAATGGAATAAGATGAATGAAGACATGGTAAGTGCAGGCAGCATATAACATAAATCTAAGAAATTTCATGATAGGAGAGAATGTTCAGAAAATGGGCCCTATAGTGAAAAACTCCCTCCCCGTACAGTACAAATGGGTAATTACATACACACACACAAGAATGAGTTTTAAAAAACAGCAACACTGTCAGTTGATTTGACTTAGATTTTCCTCATGATAGCTGCTGTTTTGTGCCAATAAGCTTTATTACTCTTACTGTCATTAATTTCTTGGACTGCCTGACCCAAGAAAATAGAGATCTTGAAATAATGCTGGGAAGTTGACCAGGCCAGCTATCACAGCCTGTTAACAAACACAAACAAAAAAGTATCCTAAAGTTCCTAAAGTTTTTCAGTTATGAATTGACGCAGTCAGATATGGATATAGACAGGCAAAGTATTAAGACCAGTTAGTTGTGACGAGATCCACAAGGAAAAGAAAAGATGGAGAAAGAAAGGATGAATCACCAGAGAACAAAAGCTTGGAGATATTATTTGAAATTATTAAAATACAGGATCAAATGTTGACACAACTAGATGGGTTGATAAAGAAACTGAGAAAGTTTGACCATGATAGGCAGATGATTATAATAACAGGTTTGCATCAGGCAAAGGGTTTCAGAGGGTATGTAACCAGAGAAAATAAGTTAGAATGAATAAAGAGTAGAAATGGTTAGTGTGACTATTCTTGATGTTTTAGATGCTGTTGAACAATAGGAAATACACTTAATACAGGGTAGAGAAGCTGTTGGAAACAATGGGTGGGGAAGGAGAGCAGGAGCCATTTCTTGGTCTGGTCAACAAACTTAGAGCATGCTGACTGATGTAGTGGGTTAGGAACCTAGGGACATTGTAACAGAGAAGCCCAATAGCATAATAGTTGTTACTAGTAAAACAAAGCCTTGAAGAGAGCCCCATAGCAAGAGTACACAAAAGGAGGATCTAAGCCTCTGCCAAAGCAGTGTACAGTAGAAAGTTTCCCATAGATAATGAAAGTCTTTGAAAGGATGATCGATTAATGTGTACTGAAGCACCTGACTAATGAGAGTTATCAAGTGAAGGTTAATGTGGATCTGTGTCAGCAAAAATTGTACAACTCATTCGCCTCTTCATACAGTTATTATAATGCAAAGGAGAATGGATGCTGTTTTTATTTTTGTAGACTTTTTAAGGCATTTAATAAAGTAAATTACATAATCTTCATAGAAAAAGTAATAGACCAAAACATACAGAGTAAACTAGGAAGATGAATCGAGGGATTCCTGAGAGACAGAAGATTCATGGTGGTAAAAAAGGAAACCCTTTTGGTGTTGTAACTGGTGTGCTTAAACATAATGCATTGATCTCAGCATTTCTTATGGTATTGATACAGGTGTCCCTCTGTTGCATTCCTTTAAAAGGCCAGTACAGTATAAGTGAATTCGCTCTAATAAGGATAGATTTCCTTAATAGAAGGGGTATACTGTTACCAGCAGATGCCAAATTTTACTTTTTGACAGATTCTGTTCTATATTAATCCCATTAGCTGCTGTCACCATATGTGATATGGTGGTCAGGTGGAATGCTGTCACCATATGTGATATGGTGGTCAGGTGGAATGGTGTCACCATATGACATAGTTTTTTGATCAAGTAATTTTTGAAATTGTATTGTATTTGCTTCTTTTAAATTTATTGAATTAACCATGACTCGCTGGGAAGTTCTAGATGTAAACCTCTTCTACTCACTCCTTCAAAGTCTCAGAAAGACTTCTAGCCTTCACCTGAATTGTTAGGAAGCTTAATGGTATACATTTTTAATATGATCTTCCATCCACAGCATCAACAACTTTTCCATTTTGTGGATGGGCCCTTGTCGTTGCTTTGTTATCATTGTACACTTCATACTTAGTGAACCTTTCACTGCTTCATGTATTTTTTTTTTCCCTTAAAGTAGTGGAGACCATCAAATGGGACAACTGTAAATCATGTGCAATAACTTTAACTTTTTTCCTCCTTCATATCGGGTAATCACCTTCATTTTCAATTCCAGACCAAGCGTCTTCCTTGGCTTCTTGCCAGATCTATCAACTGTGATGGGGTTCCCTCTTGCTCATCATCTTCTTTGGGGTTTAACACAAAAATGGCTTAATCCAGCATGAAAATTTGTTATTCATTTGAATAACACATGCTTTCTGAATGGTAACTGAGAGAGATGCTATGAGGTACACAATGCCGGATTGTCTTACATATATTATCATATGCACACAGCCCTTAACACTAGTGGACATACGACCATGTGCAATTTCTATATTTACATATATTCTTTTAATATTTTTTTCTGGTTGTATGAATAGATGGTCATAAGTCACATGTACATACTCATATTTGTTCGCTTTCATCCATTCCTGGGAACACCTTGCCCTACCAGAAACAACACTGCCACCCCCTGCGTTAGCATGGCAGCACAAAGAAAGACGTAAAAAGGCCACATTTGCTCACGCTAATTCTCTAACTGTCATGTGTAATCCACCGACACCAAAGCTCCCTATCTCCATCCAGACCCTACAGACCTTTCCATGGTTTACCCTGGACATTTCACATCCCCATTCTTTCATTCATGCTCACCATTTCCTGCATCAGCAAGGCAGGACCAGTCACACATCAAGATATAGTCCCATTCCTTTGCGCATCCATTTTCTAGCTGTCATGCATACTTTTGGATAAAAATCTACTCTGCGAACATATCCTACCCACAAAGTAATTAATAATTCTAAAATGATCATTCTTCTCACATTAAAAGTCTTATCATATTTTCAAAATGTATATTCTAATTTCCTCAAAACACTTATCCTGAACCTGCAACAATTCCCATTAAAAATTTCATGAAAGTTCTTCCATGGTCAAGATCTTGGACCACTTCATTTATATACAGCTTTAGTGGCTTAAACAATGAAGAAAATTACTGTACCTCTTGGTTCTTAAAAGCTCAAAAGATTTCAAATGATAACCAGCTTCCACTATCCTCCTTCATCAAGATGCCTATAACAAGTCACTGTAACTGGTATTCTACCTCATTCATTACAACTGCTTAATCTCTCTATAAACTCAAGTCACTCAGGATAATGTTAAAGTATGTTAATTAATGATAATCATACCTCCAGAGTTTGTTTTAGAATGTCCTGTCTTGTTGAGACCTCTCGCTCCATTTTGTCTTCCATTAGATCTATCATAAAGTTCAGAAGATGTGGTGACCGCTGTCCTGCATCATACATCTGTTGGCACCACTGCTCCAAATTGCCTACACTACTTATACCACCATCACAGTGTTGGACAACCCTGAGAAAAAAAAAGAAAAAAAGGTGAATAACTATATTCACATTAAGAAAACAACATAAGGTCAAGAGGAAGGCACAGGGGCTGAAAAAGTGGGCAAATGAGAGCCAGGGTGAGCAAATATCAGCAAACTTTAAGAACAAAAAAAAGCTTTAGGAATAAGGCTAATAGTGTAAGAAAAACAAAAAAAAAAAATAGGTACATTAGTGAAGGGGACAAAAAGGGAGCTGCTAACAAGGCAGAAAAGAGGCGTGGAGGAGATAGTATGTGTACTTAGAGGGAATGTTGAATGTATTTGATATCTGGGTAGCAGATGAGTAGTGTTTATGGCAGGGAGGTAATTGGCAAGAGAGTCATGGCAAGTAGTTTGGTGAAAAATGATAGTGAAATGTGGCAAGGCAACTGAAGTGAATGGTATTGTTGATGAATATCTTAAGGGGATGACTACTGCTGATTGGTTGGTTAGGATTTTCAATATATGTATGGATCATAGTGAGGTGCCTGAAGATTGGCAGAATGCCTTCACTGTACCCCTGTATAAAGGTAAGGTAGATAAAGGTGAATGTTCCATTACAAGGATATGTTTGTTCAGTGTACCTAAGACCAAAACTAGACTGCATCTCAAGCTTAGTCACCACCCCTAAGGATGCACAAGAGCTAAAAGAGTTAGTACATGGAAGGGCAACAAAGATGGTAACACAATTAAAGAAGCTGAATTCCAAGGAAAGACTAAAGCATTAAATTTGCCAACCTTAGAGGAAGGATGACAGGTGACTTGATCACAACCCATCTTTGTATCTTCCTATATCTATAATGCCCATTTCCTTCGGGAACTCCATCAAGAGGGTGGTTATGGGAAAAGTCTCTGTAACTGGTGAACTCCAGTGCCACTTCCTAGCCTTTAATGCTTAACCCTTAAAAGGCCACTAGCAGAGGGCAACTCTAGTGCAGTGTTTTCAGAGGCTCCTATGTAATATTCCTACTGACTACCTTACATTTTTAAACCAGACAGATGATGCAGACAGGGAACAGTTATTCAAAAGACATAAGAATAAGACAACCACAGGACATAAGAAATTAAGGAAGAAACTTGCTAAAAAAAAAAAAAAAGTAATGAAGTACCTTTTTAGTATCAGTAGTGGATAAATGAATAAAACTGACTGAAGACATGAGTGATGCAGACAACATATTTATTCAAGAAGCTGTATCATGTTCGAGAGATGAAGCCTTACAACTGTAAAACTCCATCCCGGACAGGACAAATAGGTAATAATTACACAAGAAAGTTATGAGAGCTGAGATGGGGCAGGAAAATATTAATGAACCTTAAAAACAACAAAATAAGTTTAGGAAGGTGAACAGTGAAACAAGACCACGAGGACAAGCAGGGGTGACAATGTGGACAGCAGATGGGGAAAGAAGTGAAGAAAAAGAGATGGAGTTGGTACTATGAAAGACTGTTAAAATGTGTCAAGATGACAGGATTGCAGGTGGTTGGGATGAGATAGCACAGACTGAAAGTGTCATGGCACATCATATGTTTAAAAGAGAGAGGGTAGTGGAAGCTATGTGTAAGAAGTGTGGCAAAGTAGCAAAAGGGAATGGGATTTCATTTATGTTTCTCAAGAATAGAGGGGACAATGCCTGAGCAAAGTGCCTGAGAGCTGGAAGAGTGCAAGTACTGTGTCCTTCTATGAAGATAAAGGGAACAAAGTAACCACCTAAATTACAGATGTACAAGCAGATCTGAGCCCTTCCGGCCCATGAGTGCTCACTAATGTGGAGGGCATTTTTCATATGTATAACAACTCATCCCAGCTATTTTCCCTTTTGACATGCCCCACATTTTCTTAAAAAAAATTTCTCCTCAATAGCAAACTGTCTTCATCCTACCAAGCAAATGGGTTAATTAGAGCAACTATAAATGGGGATTACTCTCTTGTGCAACTTCCTCAGTGTTTCTACAGACAACAGAAAGACAAGACTGGCCTTCTATAATAAATAACAAAGTAACATACTTTCCCAAAAATATTTAACCCAAGCAGCAAACAATTTCTATCCTGCTAAAGAAATAGATAAATTAGTGTCTGTTGGTTAAGAGGTTAGTCATTATATGTCAGGGAACTTCCTTTAAATGTCTACGTACAATAGACAGAACCACTTTTTTACAGTGTATATAAGTCTACTGAGTACGCCAGGTAGCGTGTCAGAAAAAAGGTGGCATGCTGATAGTTTGGAAATACCCAGAGGATGAGCAAAGACTGATTAAGAGGGTCTTTAAGGCAGAGGCAGAGTGAGCAAAGGGGAGAAGACTAAGGAGATGGAAAAATGAATCTTGAACTTTGATGAGAGGGAGAGGTATTCATGTGATAGAATGAACTGAACTGATATACTGTCAGTGAGATAAACCAGGGTATATGGAGCAATCAAGTTAAATCATGGCATAGTCTGTAGGGCATATCTTTTGATGGTGGGCAATGGTTGTGGTACCTAATACTTGGCAAATAGAGAGGAGGTGTGGGCAAAGAAAGCTGTTGTTAAGATAAAGTTTAAGTCTTCTTAACAATCAATCAGCAACCAGTACTTACCCTCTGAGATAGCTCCATGTGCTCTCATTACCCACAACTTTTTTAATAGCATTCTTAGCATAATCCACTTCTCGCTCAATCACCTCCTGTGTGAAGCCCGTAGTTTGTGCGATAGCAAAGTGTCGCTGGTTCCACGCAGAGTTGTTTCGAACATCATCTTCAAGAAGTCTATCTACATAGTCTAGCTCACCATCAAATAATCTGCATAGATATGAAATTCAATGTATCACAATGATATGAAATTTAAATAATCAACAATTACTCACTTCAAGCAAAATACACAAAACTAAAACAAGAAACCCTTAGTTCTTTAGTTTTTCTTAGGATAAAAACCTATATCAAAGAGTTTGGTTTTCTACCGAGCACCTTAGATACTTGTAGGGATAATTTTTTGCAAATCTTAGCTTGAAAAATTGAATATTGTACAATGTTTTAATCACTCACTTTACACAGTTCACTGTGACTATTTAAAGTATACGATTCATGATTTAAATATTGCAAAGTACATACCTCTTAAACAAAAATCATACGTACAAGTTGGAATTTATATCTTTCATAATTGTTCACAGTTTCCCAAGTTAGCAAGGTAGTGTAGGGAACAGATAAAGAAATGGCCTCATTCACTAACATCCACTCTCTACTTTTCATGTATAGTGCACTGAAACCACAGCTCCCTATCCACAAACAAGTCCCACAGACCTTTTACATGGTTTTTTCTAACCACTCTATATGCCCTTGTTCACTCCAATGATAGCATGTTACCCCTATATACCACATTGCACCAATTTACATCATCATGTGCACATCTTAGACCCTTCTGCACATTCAAGCCCAAAGCACTTAAAACCTTATTCATTTCATCATTCCATCTTCAATCTGGTCTCCCCTCCTCCTTGCCCACTCCACTTCTGACATATATTCTCTTTCTCAACCTCTCCTCACTCATTTTGACCACAAGTCCAAAACATTTCAACACATCCTGTTCAGCTCTCACACCATAATCTTCTTACTGCCACACCTCTCTCTTACACTATCATTTCTTACTCAATCAACACTCCTCTCACCACATATTGCCCTCAAACATATTATTCCCTATACATTCACACTCTTCCATGCATTCTCAACTACAGCCGAAACCTTACATCTATGCAACACCACAGGGACTAATATATACTTCAAACATACCCATCTTCACCCTTCCAGACGATGACTTTTCTTTCAACATACTTCTCAATGCTTTCAGAACTTTTGCCCCTTCCTCCCCCTTCTGACCCACACTATCTCTTTGTTGCCTATTCCCTCATGAAGGTGGCCACAGCAAATGCTTCCATAACTCGTGAACTAGTGCAGCTTCTTAGCCTTTAGTGCATAACCTTCAACAGGCCACCTGCAGTGGGCAACTCCAGCACAGTGTTTTCAAAGGATCCCACCTAATGCTTCTACCAACTACCACCTACTGTGTCAACCTAATGTTCCAACCATTTCTACCTAATGCTCCCAGCTAATGTTATCTACTACTTCTACCTAATGCTCCTGTCAAATCTTCCTACCTACAACTTCTATCTATTGTTCCTACCATTTTGTCAAAAAGGCAGGACTAGCACATAGGAGCATGCTTGTGGTCAGAATGCCAGCAGTCCACGTGAGGGTAAGGCAGAAAGAAAAATCAGCTACCTGATTCAGAGGAGTGCAATTTGATAACCACTGAAGTACTGGCTCACTAAATAGCCATTACTAACCCTCTTGATATCTAGGAGGGTAGTACCAGTAATATACCTTCCTGGTTGGTGGCTGCCTACCAACTCCTATTTACTTTTTATTATAACTCATCTTCCTCCTTTCACACAATCTCCTGAATGGTGGAATCAAATATCTGCAGGAAATTATAATGAGAGCAGGAGCTACTGCATTGTTATCTGACAAATTTATCAGAGGGAGGCATCATCAATGATTATAGCAGTATAAGGATTAAAAAAAAAAGTTTTTTCATTCTTATCATTGATTGTATGTCTTAGGACCAAAAAGCTTTCAAAGAAACGCATCTCTGATCATATATTGGGAGTCTACAAGAAACCATGTTTAACTCCATGGAATTCTGCTGAAAGATAACTTTTCATGAGTATTTCCAAAAAACAGGTTATATCATTTACATAAATACATGCTTACATGAAGGTCTTGAGAACCCACTGTCGATGTTCCCAGGCATGATAATTCTTGGCATCTTGATTGAAAATCATCTCAGTTAGCTTCAGCTCTTTGCTTGCATCACCTAACCATTCAACAATCACACGGCGATGATGCCTGTAAAGGTAACATTGTACAGTTACAGTCATAAATAATGCAGTGATACTGACAAACTTCAATTATCAACACATGGAAATAACATATCAAGTCATTCTGTCACTTGGTATCTTACCATACTTGATAATTCTTGGGGTTCATTTCAATCATTTCACGACAAAATGTTAATTCTTTCTCCAAGTCACTGCCCAGATGTTTCAGAATCTTCCTCCTGTAAGAATATATTGACAAAGAGCAGGAAGTTAATACAAGTATCTTAAGCTAGTAGAGTATACAAAAGACTGATTTATAAATGCTCACCACAAACAAAAGTAAACTTCTCTTGCAAAAAATTTTCAAATACAGTAAACCCTAAATTTAACGGACCCCAATTAACAATTAACAAATTTTCACTCAGCCAATTTTGCTTTTCATTTCTTTGCAAGTTCACATCCTATATAATGTTCTTGCACCTTTAACTACCAAAACACTGAAAAGAAAATAAAAACAAAATTATGTCCATCGCATCATAATATATCTATTGCTTTTAATCTAATTCCAACTTATGCCAGGTGGATCAAATAAAAACAGTAAAGCCTCTTAGCTCAGTTTTAGATATTTTCAATATGTTTTCATGTGCAATATGTTCCATCTTCAATCTCCTTAGTCACTTTATTAGAGATTACTCAACATATCTTATTTGATATATTTCAGCCCTAAGAAATTAGTTAACTTTGCTTGTATATTTTAGAATGTGCAACTTTATAAAAAAAATGAAGGTGATAAATTTCATAAAACAGCTGTCACAGACATTTCACTGCAAATTAGATATTTTTGTGTTGTTTAAGATTTACCCAAGCTGCAGTAACATTGGTAGGCCTACCTCAAGCTAAAGTGCAGCATGCCAACTCTGGCTATTGGCTACCACACAGTCACCATCCACCACATTTGCATTTTAGGTAAATAAGAATTATAGTTAACAAGAAATTATATAACTTTTAGGATACTTACTATGGTATTTTAACATTAACTAGGTTGTAAATATTTCATTATAAGCACAGCCATAGTCTAGCCATATTGTTACTAAACATGTAGGCAAATGAAGGTTAAAAAAAATTGATCTATACAATTATTCATATTACAGACTGTAGACGTCATGTTGAAGGTGCTAAACACAAGAAACTGGCAAGTGCTGCTGTTCGTGTCCCCCAAAACAATAGTGTTTACGTCTTGGAATGATCTGAAGACCGTCTGAGCTGAAACCTTCTTCACGTCATTCTTGATGGAGCACAACCTCCTAGGGGCTGTGGTAGACCATACTGGACCAATGTTCAAGAAAGTGTTCCCTTACAGTGAAAAAGTATATTTGTGCCAGGGCTTTGATGTTAAACATTATAAAGACACTGGCATCTCATTATAAACATTGCATTGTTGTACAGTGAAGACATCACCGTACAGCTTTGCCATAGATGTTAGTATAGCTATGATGATGTTAAGCTTAGTGCACCATGTTGTGTTTTTTTTATTTTACTGTAAACAGAGTTGTTATTTAGCTGTTGGAATTGATAGGGATTAGGGAATGTACAGGAGAAACCACATTTAATGTATTCGATGAAGAAGTCAGTAGGAGAGGTATATCTTGGAGAAATTGTCAGGTTTGTAGTTAATAAAGCAGCAGTCATGCACGGGAGTAGCAACCTTTATAAAACAGCGGTTAGCGTTCCTGACCACGACGCATTCACAGGCTGCCCAGGGTTGAGCGCAAAGGTTTGAATCCTGGTCGCAGCAATCGGTCCACAGGCAACCCAGCTATTCATCCACCCCTAGGGGTTGGTGAGTAGAATGGGTACCTGGTTCAGGTTAGTGAATATGTATTTATTCATATATGTATATGCATACATTGCATTAATGGGATGGCCTTGATTAGGGCTGTCTCAGCTAACATAAAGAAATAATGTGCACATAGTTGGATGGGCTTGCCACTTCATTTCATTGCTGCAGAGAGAGCTTTAAGGTAGTTGGTTGTCATTGTGAAAGATATGCTCTATCACCATCTGATAACTTGAGAAGAGTAGCATGGGTAAGCCTACTCTACATAATATTCAAGTGTGTGATGCTGATGTCAGGAAGATCTTTAAGCAATGCTGTACCTAATGGCTCTCCTTGCAAGATAGAAGAGTAGGATCCACCAACAACATTCTTTGTTAGTGAAGCCAAGACTTCACTTCACGAGAAGTGGAAAAACAGCAAAGGTGCAATCAGTTAAGGAAGTTAAGAACAAACATGTTGCACTTCATCAGCCAACTCTAGTACAGCCTGCAAAAAAATATCTCACATTAAGTCAAGCCAGTTAGAGATCTTTAATGCCATCTGCTTCATGCTCTTCTCACTCAGTGAAAACTACTTCAACCTCAGTGCTCTCAGTACCAATACCATGGAAATAGTTTGATCAGGGTGATTTTATCTTCAAACAGAGTGAGGTAGCCTAAAAGCAGGAATAAAACAGAAAAGAAAAAAGACATCAATGATAAAAAAAATTGAAATAACCTTACAATTGCTGTCAGAACCCTAGAAGTTCTTGCAATTGCCATCTCCTAGAAGGTCTTGCAATTGTCATCAGAGCCCTAGACTTCACAGCTTTTTGACAAAACCACTGTCAAAAGTGCATACTTTTTTAAAGAGGGTTGTTCAGTAGCTGTTCAGAAATAGGCACATTAGGAAGAAGACCCACATAGCCATACTCTGTTGTAAACAGTAGAGCTTCAGTAGATTTTGTTGTGCTTCTACAAACCACCTCAAGTTGTCAGCATGATCATTTAACTAAAGAAAGGCTCAAAGCTTATGAGCTACAGATTAAAGCAAGACCCTGATGAAGAGCTGTCTTGACCATAAAACCAAGCATTTTCTTCAATATTAGATTTGTAACTACAACAATTTTAGAAAGATCTTGGATATTATACATCAGCTGTTAACTGCATGATCAGTGAATTGTCATTTGGTGTTGAACTGGCACACATAGCAGTGGCATTATTGACTTATGCACAGGCCCACATAGGATCTGACATGCATGGATTTGAATCCTTGGCAGGGGGCCTGGCTACCTTGGCCACACAGAGGTTAAAAGATGCACACACCAGACTTCTGGTGTTTTTACATGTGTCCCATCTCGGTGGGGGTAACATGGGTTTTGATTTTATCCAGCTGCAATGGTCGACATGCAAGCTGATGGTTCAGACAGATGTATATATCACAGGTCGGATTTGAACCCAAGGCAGGTTGCTTGGCTACCTCAGCTACACGGAGGTTAAAAGACACACACACCAGCCATCTGGTGTTTTAACGTTAAATGTGTCCCAGCCTCATCTCAGTGGGGGTAGCACGAACTTTAATCTTATCCAGCTGCGATGGTCAACATATAAAGGCCAATGGATCAGACAAGTGTATATATCACAGGTCATATTTGAACCCTATATAGGGTGCCTGGCTACATTGGCCACATGGAGTTTTACTGGTTATATTGGCCACATGGAGTTTTAAAGACACACACGCCAGACTTCTGGTGATTTTACGTGCATCCCAACCTCAGCGATAGCTGACACATACTTTGAGGAATGTGTGAGAGAAATACTTAGAAAAACAGATGGATTTGTATGTAGCATTTATGCATCTGGAGAAGGCATATGATTGGGATGATAGAGATGCTTTGTGGAAGGTCTTAAGAGCATATATGTGGTATGTGAGGTAAAATGCTAGGAGTGAGAACTTATCAAGGGTGTAAGGCATGTGTATGAGTGGCAAGAGAGGAGAGTGACTGGTTCTCAGTGAAGGTTGGTCTGTGGCAGTGTTGTGTGATGTCCTCATGGTTTTTTAATTTGTTAATGGATGGGGTGGTTAGGGAGGTAAATGCAAGAGTTTTGGAGAGGGGGCAAGTATGCAGGCTGTTGGGGATGAGAGAGCCTGGGAAGTGAG
>JAUUEG010386245.1:0-20638 GCA_032361445.1 Panulirus gracilis | reverse complement strand
GAACCACTATTCCTTCAAACATACCCATTTTTGCTTTCCGAGATAATGTTCTCGACTTCCACACATTCTTCAACGCATTCTTCATGATGGTGCAATAGCAATATGCATTCAGTAGAAACAGTACTTCGAATTTTGAATTTGGTCTTTTCCTGGGCTTTCGATATGTGGTATGATACTCTCTTGTGATGCTGCACAGTTGCAGTGAGTTGCAGCTTCTAGTCAGCCATGCGATAACAAGTGTAAACAACCTTTACTGTAGTGTACTGTATTGCTTGCAGTTTTTGCATTTTGTGTTTGGTGTTTTTGCATCCCATCATGTTTACAAAATGCCCATATGTGTCTCCTGCCTCTGGTGAGAAGAGGAAAGGAATTACTCTTGAAATGAAATTGAAGATGATTGCCCAGCATGAAGGTGGCAAGCCAGTAATGGCCATCACACGTGACTTTGAACTTTTGCAATCAATGATCTTGACCATCTTAAAGGATAAGAAGTGAATCATTGGTGCATTGAAGTCTTCGGCATTGGTGAAATCCACTGTCATCTCAAAGAAAAGAGCTGGTCCGATTGATGATTTGGAAAAATTACTTGTTGCATGGATGGAAGACCAGATACAGAAGCACATACCTCTTAGGCTACTAATGATCCAGGCTATCTATCTATCTCTCTATATCTCTGATGCCTGTTCCAGTTAGAACTCTCTCAGAGGGGTGGCCGTGGCAACAGAGTCTCGTTAACTAAAGAACTCCTGTGCTGCTGCTTAGCGTTAAGTGTCTAACCCCTGATAGACCACTGGCAGGGGCAAGTCTAGTGCAGTGTTTGCAGAAGCTCCTACCTAATGTTCCTAATGACTACTTCTGTCTAATGCTCCAACTCACTACTTTTACCTGATGTTTCTACCCAATGCTCCAGCTTAAATATTCCTACCAGCTACTTCTCTATACTGCTCCTACCATTTTGCCAAAAAGCAGGGCTAGCACACAGTGCTAACCTCAGGAAAATCTAGTTATGAAGAATGAGCTGTTTGAGTTAAGTGTTGTCAAGTGTCACATATGATAAGGAGAGATTGTATGTTTGTAGAGAGAATGCCAGTAGTCCACATGTTAGTGAGGTAGAAAGAAAAGACAGCTACCTTGGTCACAGGAGTGCATCATGAAAACCACTAAAGTGCTGGCTCACTAAGTAGATGTCACTAACCCTCGTAAAGATCCACGCTAAAGCAGAAAGTCTTTTCAATACACTAAAATGGTGTGCTGATGATCCTATGTGTACACAGATGTTTACTGCAGGTCATGGGTGGTTCCAACACTTCGAAAGGGGTCATAATTCTCATAATGTAAAGGTTAGCTGAGGCAGCAAGTGCCGAAACTTTTAAGGAAGAACTGAATAAGATAATTATGGATGAGAAATGTAAGTGTTCTGAGAACGTTTGAGGTAAGCTAGGTTAAGCTATGATGTTCGGTAGATTAGATGTACTGTATTAAACGTATTCTCAGCTTACAATGGGTTTATCGGAATGTAACCCCATCGTATGTCAGGGAGCATTTGTATGTGTCAGGAGTGAAGGGAACAAGAAGGGGAGACCAAATTGAAGATGAAAGGATGGAGTGAAAAAAG
Organism: Panulirus gracilis; assembly: GCA_032361445.1. Taxonomy (NCBI): domain Eukaryota; kingdom Metazoa; phylum Arthropoda; class Malacostraca; order Decapoda; family Palinuridae; genus Panulirus; species Panulirus gracilis. The sequence continues at coordinate 19,023 of JAUUEG010386245.1, read as the reverse complement.
TTTCAAGTCCTTGAGGCCTGAATGTGTAGGAAGATGAAAGGCATGCCTGGGATGGAGTGAATTGGAATGAAGTGGTATACAGAGATAGACGTGCTGTCAGTGGACAGAACCAGGGCGCAAGAAGTGGATGTGGTGATCCATGGAAAGGTCTGTAGGCCTGGTTGTGGATAGGGAGCTGTGGTTTCAGTGCATTGCACATGACAGCTGGAGAATGGATGTGAGCAAATGAGGCTTTTCTTCATATGTTCTTGGCACTGCCTCACTAATGTGGGAAATGGCCTTCAGGTATGAAAAAGAAAAGTTATTTTGTCATGCATGTTCACTATAAGTGTCTATAAATCTTCACAATTGCTTCCAACGGGTAATTATCAGACAGCCCACCAGCAACTCCTCAGCATGTTTACATCATAGAGTCTTTCTTTTTCATGCCTCTCATTTAGTATGTAATCCAGTAATCCCCACTAACCATCTTTCTATCTCACCCACATATACTTATGTATGCCCCTCTCTTTGATAAACCAGATATTCTCAGTCATTAGTCATTTTTAGCGCACAACTCCATAAGCTGTTTGCCATTCATATTCACCATGTTAAATATTCCCTCCCTCCCTCCAGTTATACCCTCATTATTAATTTTGCATTTAAATCACCCATCACTAATACCTAGTCTTTTGCATCAAAACTACCGTCACACTCACTCAACTACCTCCAAAACACTTGTTTCTTTTCATCTTTCTTGTTGCCAGATGCATAAGCACTAATGATCACTCATCTCATTATCTATTTATTTTTTTCCACATCAGTCCAGAACTCACTTTCTTACACTCTCACACAATCCTCCCCTAATGAAATGGAGTATATACCATATTGGATAGTACCCTGTCCATTCTTCCTGGCCAGGGGTAATATGCAGTTATTAATGGTTGTTGGGTTAACAGTAATTTCTCATGATTTACTATTGTTTTGATATATTTTCTTGCATATTCTGTATTTAAGAAGTTCTTTCTTTTCTCTCTCTGTCTCAGGCTTAGTGTATAATGATGAAGAATGGGAAACAGAGTGGGCAAATGTTCTTCGTTTAGCCTCAAGTGCTCCACGAGGTGGCCAAGACTTTAGTAAAGAAGGGTGTTCAGACACCAGCCAAAAAAGTAAAGGCCAGACCAACTCGAAATCTATGACTGATTCTTCACATGAAAGCAAGAGACTAAGCAATGGGTAAGAATATTAATGTTTCCTTAGAAAAAAGTGCTAGCATCATAATTAATTGACAGACCTGAAAAACTAAGATATTGCAGTAAGTTTTTGAGTTTATAAGAAAAAACATGGAAAGTTTTGCAGGGCCTGGATGTGGAAAGGGAGCTGTGGTTTTGGTGCATTATGCATGACAGCTAGAGACTGAGTGTGAATGAAAGTGTCCTTTGTTGTCCTTTCCTGGCGCTACCTCGCATAATTTTTCACTTTAAGGAGATGGAACTTCAAAGTCTATGAGTATAGTCATGTAGGAACCATTTTACTTAGTGCTTTTAGCTTTGAGCAAAAGAATGATTAATTAGTATGTTCTGACGGTATATTCTGAATCCAAGAGGTCAGCATATTTACCCAACTTATGCAGTGGGCTAAAGATGAAAACAAATAAGATCTTTTGCACTTGGATCTGGAATTACTTTTCAGTAATTCCACCAACCTTGGTTATGCATTTCTAAAAAATTTTTTTCCTTTAAGACTTTTACCAGGTGACTAGATTTCTGCTTGAAAGAATATATAGGGAAAAGGAATCCACAAGCTCTTGCTTTGTGGCCTGATTACTGTGCTAAATCCTTTGGATAGGTCATATGCCATTTGCATCATGTTTGTTATACATCTGCAAGTGAAGGATATAGGGCATCCAGAAGATTTTTCTGCTGTGTCCACTATACCAGTTGGGATTCCCAAGGAGAGTGAAGTCAGAGATATAGGTAAACAGTTAGACAGGTGTCAAGGTGTTATCTGCTGTGATCAGACAGGGCTTTAAAAAATTCCCCCTTCAAGCTGTTCTTTATTAGGTTGCAGAAATGAGTTTCTTCACAGGACATTTTTTTTACTAGAATAACATACCTCATTGAAGATCCTTCCTAAAACTGGTCAGTAAGCATCCATAAATATTTTCACTCTCTAATATGCGAAATATCAAATTATGTATTCTGTAGGATTTCAGGTATGCCTTGCTGTTCCAAGGTAATTTTATTACTAATTTGCCAACTGTATATGATGTATATTTTGTTTAGTAATCAGTACTATATGTTTGTCTCAGAATGTTGAAAAAGGTCCTCATATCCTTTAATAACATTGTGTAAATGTGTTAGTCTTCATAATTTTTTGTTAATTTCTTGATTTATTTGCAGAAATTTGCAAAGCTAATGCAAGTTTTATTTTAGTTAATATAGTAAATTTCACATAATTTTTTTGCAGCATCACTGCTGGCGGTGCGGAGAAGTGTTCTGCACTCGATGTATTGACAAAAAAACAGCACTACCAGGTCATCTTAGTAGACAGCCTGTACCTGTGTGCAGACCATGTTATAAGGATGTCACACGTTCCATTTCTGTTGATACTCCATAGAATGAAATTAGTATCTGTATATTAGTTCTGATAGACATCAACTGATTTATACTTTGGTGTAAGTTATATTTTACATATCCACAGTATATTTTGTAATGTGGGTATAAATGGGTTGTGCTTCAGAATAGAAAAAGTGTAGACTGTTGGTCTATCTGAGTATGGAGACATGGAGACATGTACATTATACGGAAACAGCCAGTGATTCCAGATAGCCAATATGGGCCATATACTAACATCTTTTACCTTGTAATTGCACCTGATTTTAACTTGGGAGCACTTATTACTTCCATTCGAGTCGTTAAGGTGATCACTATATAGCAAGTTTAAAAGCACAGTTTGCTATTGATGGTGATTGATGTTGCACTGTTTTCACAGGGTTCACTTTTTCTTATAAGGGTAAAATATTTTCCTCCTGTTCTTAAGATTTCAGGTGCTCAACAAAAGGATATTTATATCTTCACAGGCAATCATTAGTTTTGTGTTGTTGAATGAGTCTAAGGTAATTAGACTTAAGCTAACGAGTTTACTGTATTTACATGGCAAACTGAGTGATGTATGGTAGAGTGCTGGTGAAACTGTACTTTTTCTTATGTGCTTATGTGAATTGGTTACTTCATATACTTTGGAGTTTGAGCTTTTCCTGAAACCATTTTTTTTTAATTCATTTATGACTATGTACTCTGGAAATTTCTTTTTTTCATATCTCATTCCAACATCACTATCAGATGGTATGCCAGATATAAGGGAAAAGAGTATTACAAGTAAACTTATATTGTTCTCCATACATCTACTTATAGACTTTTTAATATTTTGATAAGATAAATGTTCTGCAGTGAAGTTGAGAGCAAAAGAAAAGTTTTGTTTGCTGTACAGACTGATGGGCTTAGTAATAGGAACACGTAAACCATAGCATATAGGGCATGTAAGTTGGCGACTGATGACCCTCTGGTATAAATGTACATCCTTATGTAATTGTTCATAAATAGAAGTTAGTAAATAGCATATTAAGTTCATAAGTAATATGTCAATGCTGCAAATTGTAGCTTCCCCTGTGATAGTGTGCATTGTGATAAGAATTGATGAATATGTGGTGTGAATTTAGACTTCTTGACAAATGCAATACAGTCTGCCCTGTTCTGACATTTCTGCAAACTAGGGTCAATACTTGATATACATATGGCCTCCCACTATTTGTAGTTTAATAGATAATTAGACAAAGTGATACAGCTGGCCATCATTTATACCAAATGTTGCATTCTCAGAAGAGGCTAGCATAAGCTAATACAGTATAAAGAAAAAATTTAAGTTTTTTTTATAAAATTGGGGTTCCCTAACAAGCTGATGTCAAACTTTCATTTTTGATGAAGATTCTGTACTGTAGTAAGTTTCCATGCATACACCAACACCAGAGTAATCACAGAATATTGCAATGTTGTCGGATAAACATTATAAGTGAATATAATGTATTCACTATTATATCCTGTTTTTTTTCTGCATGAGGAGAGACCAATGTCAGTTAAATCTAGAGAACTACAGGGTTGTATTAGGGGAGAGCGTTGTATGTGCTGGAGTTGATGTTATACAAATAGCTAAGCATTAGGGTCCCCTTACCATTCTCAAAGTTTTTAATTATTCTTAGCTTTATTTTGGAGGATTAACAACTGTTTTGGCTCCTTCATTTGTAGACGCAATTTTAGGATGTTTTGAGGGTACTGTGTTACCAAAAAAAGAGATTGAAACTAGTCCATGAGTATTATATGACTTCACTCAAGCACTGTGTGGAAATTGGCATTAGTAAGTTGCAGTTCCTACAATTCACTGCAAGTAAATTTTTTCTAATGTATTTCAGTGCCTAAGTGTTTACCAAGTTTTATTTATCACCCTCTTAATATTAGTACTTTAAGTGGCGCTATTCTTTCTCTTGCTTTAGACAGGAGTAAAATATATATTCAGATTTTTTCAGAAGGATGATAGTATCTCACTGTTTATCAAGTCTTCATCATTATTCCCTTTTAGAAGTAATCAAAAAATTTGAAAGCATTTTTTTTTTATTTTAGATGTTACTATCGTGTCAATCAAGTTATGCTAAAATAATAACACTAAATATAAGCATGATGTGGTTGGTAATGGTAGTACCATATCTACAAATAAATTTTTTCTTGTGTATCAACATCTCATTATTTACTGTTATTCTTATTATACTTTTCTTATATTTAGGCTACTACTGTTAATGACCACTTTCAGACTGGTGTAGAATAAATATGTACTCTTTTCTAATGTATGGTAATACTGTGCAACCATGTAATAATAAGTTTTAGCTTGGTAAAAAAAAAAAAAGATTGCAAATGTGCAAATTTAGTTCATGTGTAGTATAAATGAGGACTACCTGTATCGGTTTGTTAAGACATTTATAAAAATTGGTCGTGTTCTACTATTGCATTATGATATATGCTTCAATAGTTCCTTATGAATGGAATATTCTTAATCAAAATTAAATGACAATTTAGTGATGGAACTTGTGCTTTCTGTACTTAACACAAAGCTACAACGACCTATGCTATGGGTGATCTTTCCAGTTCAGGCTTGGAGCAAACATTATTTCAAAACCAAACTGGTTGAGAGTGGTTAAATTCTTTTATAGTTGGCTACTCTCTGAACTCATCCAGTTAGAATTCAGTTAAACTCAGGCTTCGATAAGCTGTGATTAACAGATTCAGTCTGTCAGGAGTCAGGTTAACACATAATACTACCAGCAAACAATCACCACTTACATTTCCAAGCTCATCTGCATATTAGATCTATTTTATAAACATGGTGCTCAAGAACATTAGTTACATCCAAATAATGTATTAAAGTATTTAAATCAGAAAAGTGGATGGTTTTTAAAGTTATGTTGTGCAAGAAAACATTCACCTTAATCCATTTATATTTATTTTCATTAAGGCAACTACTGTTAATGTATGTACACATTGAGATTTTCTGTTACAGCTTCAAGGTTATGGTCTGGATAGGGGTGGATGGGGGCTGGCATGGGTGATGAATGCCTTAATTGGAAATATTAGCTTAATTACCCTCCATGTATAAAAGAGGGAGTTGTTATGCACTTTGTGTAGATGTTGCTGTGATTGTCAGAGATTCTTTAATCTGCTGATGTATATGAAATAAAAGCCAAATGATGATAATTCTATCAGTAAATAAGGGAGAAAAATTTGTAAAACATGTTATGGCAACGCTGTCCACTGTTATCTATAATATTTGAGGTTCATTGGCTTGTCTGCATATTTTACTAGGGTTGATTCATTTATACATTGTTCATTTTTCAGTCTGTACAAGTAAAATAAATCTAAAACTAATTGTGTCGCAGTCTTGGAATGACTGAATGTAGTAAGAAAAAGCAAAGAGCTGAAAAGACTCTTGTGGACAAGACAAGTGAAAATCCAAGACTAATTCATGAATATGTCTGGCCAAAACTGTCAATTTAAGAGCACCTAATCAGGCTGAAGACTTCAGAAGTGGTGGTTGAAAAGAAAATCCATGGGAAACTTAATGAAAAGTTTGAAAAGTTATTTTTAGTAAAGAAAAGTACAACTCCAATGCTTTTGATATGCGATGGGGAGGAGGATATGGAAAGCATTAAAATTGTTAGAAGACATTGGTGTGCCATCAAAGGATTGATCTAGATCAGGTGCATGGACTTCATGAAGTTCCTGCACATGTACTGGAGGAGTGTGCAGAAATGCTTGACAGGCTGCTTGAAATATCTAAAGAATTGTTGAAAGAGAGTTCATAGCTGAATTCCATCATATTTTGTAGTTTATAAAAGCTTGTCTGTTGATTCTCTTTTTATGATGAGGTTATCAGTCAATTTGTCTCTGAAGCTTTGTGTTATGTACTGAAACTTAGTTATGCTAAACGAGACTAAATTTTCTGCATTGACACAGATGACCTGCAGAGACACTGAATAACCATCACATGCATTGTATGAATGGCTGCAAGGACATTCTCAGTGTAATACCAGTTTGGGTTATAGTGGAAAGGTTAGGGTGAGGGATAGCTTCTACTTTTCAGTGCAACTTTGAATTCTGTTTAATTAACTTTAGATAAGCTAGTGTATCATAAGCTGACCGTAGCTTAGTCGAATTGTGATTTGTGAAGTCTGGGTTTGCCATCTAGGAATGTCATAATCACTGTCAAGAATACTCAAAAGGCAGTTGAAGCCTGAACATAGCAGATCAGCCAAAGAACATGGCAGATTGGCAATAGCATGTATCTTTGCTGCTAGTTTGTGTCAAAGTACAGAAATAAGTTTCTTGTAGCAAAACCCATTTCCTCTATATGCATGTCTGTAAATGTAATGAGAGGACAGAAATTTGCTCAGGGTTTTTTCTATAGAAAAACCAGATTCAGCCCATGGTTATTGGTTATCATAATTGACTCTGACTTCCCCAGCTACCTGATAGACACAACATAGCCAAAGTTTGAGACTTTGCAAGGTACTAATTCTCTTCAAACTAGTGGTATATCCTCTTCAAACTAGTGGTATATCCACAAACAGGTTATCCATTGGATTACTAATATTTAAGTTGGGTTCCAGATGATAAACATTTTATGAATGAAATATAGATACTTTGTTAATATTTCTAAGTGTATGTGTATTTTGTACAGACAGAATAGTAGTAAACACCATTTTCAAATGTCCATGTATGAGATGATAAAGTGGTTGTGAAGTTCCATAATCAAGTTGAACCAGCTGTTTAGAGGAGACATTCTGCATGTTTGAGGATGTTATCAAGGATGGTGCATGCACTTTTTGCTCTTGAAAATCAATTAGCAAGACTGTGCCTGTTAATGTGTCTTGACAAAACACAGTGCAATACATAAAATGAGAAGTGCATGTACCTGCCATTTTGTGACCAGTCACCGACGTCTTGCTAAACACAGACATGGGAATCTTCCATAGATGCTCAGATCTTCATGTTTCTGAGCACTGCAAGAGTTATCTTTGTAAATTATGTTTGGTCAGTGAAAAAAAAAAATTAAAGGGGAGGGTAAGGCCTATTGTCTACATTACAGTCAGTATTGTGGCATGTTTCACGATATTGTTCTCTTTCTGATTCCTATTTTTTTAGAATAATCATTCCAGTATGGATAGGTGTAATTTTCATAGTTTCTAAAGCTCAGGAGGTATGGTTGCTTGTGTTTTTAACTACCTTTTAAGTCAGCTAAGAGTCATTTTTCTGCGGCAGTTATGGTATAATGTCCAAAATATTTGAGCATCTTATTGTCATAAGTTGTATAAAACACAGTCCTGATGATGATATTAGAGCCTACCACCCACAGCCAATCCCTTCAAGCTCAACTGTTCCATGGTTCACCCTCACCAAAGTACTTCACATCCTGTAGTTCAAACCCTTGACAGCACATCACCTGTATACCACATCAATTCATTCCATTCCATGCACACTCTCACCTTTTTGAATGTTTAGGCCCAATACCCCAAAGCCTCCTTCACTCATCCTTTCATTGCTTTGGTCTCCCCCTTCCTTCCTCCAGTTTTGAAGATGTATGTCCTGTTAATCTCTTTTCCCTCACCCTCTTCATATATCCAGACCATTTCAGCGCACCCAGCACAGCTTTGTCAGTCAAACAGCAATTACACTGTTGTTCTTTACACAGTCAACTTGCCTCATACCACATATTGTTCTCAGGAATTTCATTTTCAAAACACCCACCATATTCCTTTCTTTGGCACTGAAGGCCCAAGACTTGCATCTTTTCCACACTATCAGTAATCATTACCTTCACATACACCTATATTTGCCCTAGAAGGTAAATTACCCTTCCTTCAACACACTCCTTAACCCTCTCACTAGACCTTGAGTAGATGTATGGCATTATGTAGAGGGGACCTCACACAGGTCAGTGATCATTGTTTCCATGCTTGGAACTAAATTTCAGGCTGACCTACAGTGGTTGCTGAAGATGCCTATTACCTTCTTACACTAAATTGTGCACAAATTATTAATTTACCCTCCAGTCATGGTTTTGAAAAGATGTGGTAAACTGCTAACTGCAGATGAAATCAAGCAGTATTTGCTTCATAAGTCTTAAGGACTCCAGGATCCAGATAATAATTTGCCAGGTAATAATATGCATGGATCTGATAAAGATATGGATGTTTGTAGATGTTAGTAGCAAGTGGGAAGAGAGAAATGTGAAAAGCTAGGCTGTCTAGCAGTTAATGCTGTCTCAGAAAATTGTCTCTGCTAGAACTTTATTTCTCTAAGGGTAAGTTAAGGGAAATATAACTGATTTCTTTGTTGATTTATTGTTTTACATGGAAGCACCAGGAAATTTAAGTTGTTGATTTATTGTTCTTAAATGGAAGCACCAGGAAATTTAAGTATTTGCTTGAAGGTATAATTCATCAAGGACCCAAGGACCCTCTATCACCATGTGACTTAGTCAGCCTCCATAGTTCCACTTACTGTAGACTCCATTTTCTCCAGGTCCTCCCCACTCAGACTTACACTCATACCTTCCTGTCTCATCCTTTTTCTGGACTTCATTAACCTTACTTCTACTCTCAACTTTCTTCTTTCACTCACTTTTGAAATTTCCATCTTGATTCTTGCACTAGTATCTTTTCATCTGCAAACAACAACAGGTTCACCTCCTATGCCTCTTCCATACTGTAACCCTACTCCTCATTCTAGAATCCTTGCATTCACCTCCCTTGCTACTCCATCATAAACAGATTAAACAACCACTGTGACATCACATGCTTGATGCAGACCTCCCTTTGCCAGGAAACACTCACCCTCCTCCCCTCTTGGTTAGATGCTTTACTCTCTTGTTGGAAACTTTATTGCATTAAGTAACCTTCATGTACCCCATTTATTCATAGCACCTTGGCAAGGCCTCTATGTGAACTTCATCATACCCTTTCTTCAGATTCACAAAGGCCACAAATGATTCACTTTCTTTTTCTAAGTATTTCTCACATTTTTAAAAGGAAATGCTTGCTCCCCATATCCTCTACCTCTACCTTTCATACTCCTCCCTAGTTCGATGTTCTGTGCATCTTATTTAGCAAGAATTTTTCGTCTTCTCTGCTTCCAATGTGTTTTATATATATGTAAGGGCTGACTTTGGTAATTACATAGTAGATGAAGTGCTGGACACCATTATAAGGGCAAACAAGCTTGGGAAACTCGTGCACCATTTTGAAGGTAATCTTAAATGTGCAGATTTAAGGATTACCATTTGTTGATTTTGTTTTCTGTTCATCTGTTTTCCAGCTTGCATACCTCTTTAGGATTCTTATTTATCTTTATAAACACAGTTGGGTTAGATCAATATTTTGATGAATTTCAGTGCTTGAACAGTGGTACAAAAAAGTGGCTTCCTTCTTCATGCAACTTGGCTCACATTTTAATACAGACTTTGGTCTTCATGGTTTATTCTAGAGTACAGACAATATTGTTTTGACATGGAGAGATTTTTTGCACCTAAACGCCCAATAAATTACAGAGTTGCCAACCAACTTTTTTTGGCCAGCTTGTTGCTTGATCTGTCACTTGTTATGGTGTAAAGAACAAATGATGTTTCTTGATTTTTCTCCCAGATGACATTTTTTTATTTTTTTGGGTAGGTCTAACCATGATGTGGTTGCTGTTTACTGTTAGTGCTATTTTATGAAGGATGGGTGGAGATTACTAGTTTGTTGCTTGCTACTTTAAATGGTATCACCTTCGGAGAAGGGTAAATGAATAGATAGTTGATCAAAAGAGTGGCTGGATATGAGGATTCATGTTGCCTTGGCTCATAACTGTCAGGTTCTCAATGGCTGCATGTTGAGAGAGATGGTTGCTGTGTTGGGCCATTTGAGTTCCTGTTTTGCATTTTTACTGCCTGTTGTCAAGACTGTTAATAGGCTTTGATCTGTGAGGTGTGTAGATTGTTCAGGGATAGAAAGATGTCTTTCATTCTTTAAATTGATATTATTGTAGATTCAAACAGCTTACTTTACTGTCAAGTAAACTAATTGGTTCTTTAATTCCTCGAGTAAGGTGTGTCACCCATATGATATTGGCAGATGTATTTAGAAATTAAAATATTCAGAGCTAATCAGCTCAATTTACTTATTTAAGTTATGCCTGTTTTTATCATGAGACTGCAAAATGATTTACCCTGTTAGAAGTACTTGAAAATTTTTGTGCAGTTACACTGTCATTTTTGGATAAAGACATCTTTTTCTATTGTTCTTATGTTAATGGTTTTATATTTAATAACTTTTCCTTTGGTAGAATGGCTTAAACCTCTAAACAGTTTGTTTATTACATGTTTTATATGTAGCCATTGGTTAATACATATCTCTTATAACATGTCCACAGTTGTAACTTGCATTTATTCCTTTAAAGTCTCTTTTGACAGTTTACTGATGCCTTCCCCTTCCAGGGGTACTGATATGTATATAGTGTTGCACAATATTCCAAGGTATCTAGGTGTGTAGGAACATGCACACACAGCATAAGCAAAAGTCAATTAAATATGATTAGTGTAAAATCTTTATCCATATTTATATAGTTTGCTTGTACCTGAAGTGGATCTGTGCTAACTGGGTGCTCACACCTATTTGAATATATCCTATACTGCAGACAGCTGTATGAATCATATCAAGCTTTTTGTCTTGTGAACACTGAAAACATCGTGCTTTTAATTATTACTAAATTGTTTGAAATGATAAAGTGGCCGGTTTTAAATACTGTGTAAAATATTTTTTATACCAACATTTCTCATAAATCTATATCAGGTAAGACATTTCTCACTTTTGAAGCTTGGGGATGCATGCAGAATCTTATTCTAACATTTCTCATGATGCATCATCACCCATCAGTTTTAAAGGACCCAACAGCAATGCTTTAAACATTTCATTTGAAATTCATTTGTCTTAGGCAAGATACCAGTTCCTTTGCCAAATGACAGGGCAATGAAGTAGCCCTGTGTTCGAAGTCACATCCAATGAATTATCTATCTATTTATCTTTCTGACACATTTTCCTCCAGGAACTCCCATCAAGGGGATGACCACGGCAAAAGAATCTCTACTTATCACTGTCCTTACATGCCTCCCTTACATACACCTTTCCACATATTCTTCCAATATTTCTCTCCCTCCAGTACTCTTCCACCCTATTTCACCATGTCACATGCAGTGGTCTTCCTCTTACACCAACCCATTTAATCGCACTTCATAAACTCCCCTTCTTGCATTTTGTCCTCATGGTCAAACCACCTCAAAGTATTATGTTTGCAATGGCAAAAGAGTCTTCACTGTAGCCATTATTTTCCTATCAGTTTGCAGCATGTCATTGAAATATTCACATTTTTTAAATTTTTCATGAAATACTTCATATCTGTTTTCTCATCTTTGAGAATCTGTCCCACAAATGTGCACCCTAATCATATTTTTGCATAAAGATCAAAAGTCATTTGTACCATATTTGTAAAACCAAAATATATGCTTAAATGAATGCCCAGCAAGTGTTTTGGACAGTTTAATGATGTGTGCATTTAATAAGGAAATTTTCTTGGAACTCTTGTCATTTGATCAATTGATATACTCTTATTATAGAAAAACAATATCTCGGTAACACTTTTGCATACAAATTATCATCAATATGAGTTTTATTGTGCTAGGAAGTACAGTATAAACTTAATAAACATAACCAAATTTTTCTTAAAAATTCTAAGGATACTAATGTATTGATGCTGTTTTCATTATCTCCATTTATTGAAAAGAAAAGATATGTACATGAAAGGGTAGTGCTTGGTGTTACATTAGGTCACTGAAGAATGTTATTGCTAATGCAATATATGAGGCTGTATTCATCCTTTCATGTTTAGGCTGTGGACTAGGAAAAACCATAAACTTTCCAATATACATGAGGTGGATCAAGTACATATAAGCATGATCGTTTTGTTGGGATTAATTAGTAAAAGAGTCCTTAGTTCCACAGGCTGGCCAAGGACAAGGATGGCCAGTTCCCAGAGAAAAACTTGCTACCTTAAAACTATGTTTAATGCAGGATGTCCTCTGTCTATCTCTCTCTATCTTTGACACCCATTCCCTCAGGGAATTTCCATCAAGGGGGTGGCAATTGCAAAAGAATCTACTTATCCCTGTCCTTACGTGCCTCCCTTGCATACACAATTCCACACACTCTTCCACCATTTCTCTCCCTCGAGTATTCTTCCACCCTATTTCACCATGTAACATACGGTGGTCTTCCTCTTACACCAACCCCTTTAATCACACTTCTTTGTAAACTTCCCGTCTTGCAGTCCTCATGCTCAAACCACCTCAAAGTATTATGTTTCACCCACTCTTCCACTCCAAAATTCATTCCCATTGCATTTCCTGCCACACCTCATCTCTCATACACCCTCATTTCTGTTGTTATTCCGTCTAGTCGTACCTCATACTCCTCTCAAATAGCTTAATTTCATCACCTGGATTCTTGACCTCTGTGATTCATTCCATGTCTGTGTTTCAGGATTAGGAGGACTATGTGACTATGCTGTCACTTACACCTTTACCCTTCATTATTCTCCTTGGACTTCAAACAAAACGTTCTTTGCATGAACAGGTGATAATTTGGTATGAGGGCATTTTCTCTTAGTGCACAAGAATGGATGTATTTGCATTCCTTCAGATTTCTAGCAACTGCAAGCATTCCTGGATGGCAGTCATGATGTAGGCTAAAGCAGATTTCACTCATTACTTCATCAATATCCCATTAATACAAGACATGGATGTAAGAAAAAAAAATAATAACACTTTTGCAGCTGTATATGAGGATGCTAAAATAAGGACTTCAAAGGCTAATGTTCTTAAAAAGTCCACTGAATGTTTTTGCTGACTGACTGGGTTACTGTACTTTTTAATGTACTTCAAATACATAAGGCTGAAAATGGTGGCTGCAGTGCCTCTTGTAGCTGAACTGTCGCACCATTATAACATTTAAAACCTTCCATATTCAATGTCTTGCTTTACCACGTTCGGTGCAGGTTAGTACATATAGAATCAAACCCCCTAATTTCAGCTTCCAAAGGATCAGTACCTTTTGGCAGTACCTAAAAGACTTACTAAAGATTTGCATGTTGTACGAGTTTGGATTGAGTGAAGTTACAGTCAATGTCATTAAAAAATGTGTGAAAAGAATCAGGGTTACGTTAGCATATATATACAAGAGTTAGAGAAACAGTATAATTTTGGGAAAATATCAGCATTTAGTTTAGAGTTTTAGATTCCCCAAGATTATGAACTGGAAGAATATATCGGAATAGTTTTCTCTTTCTTCCCACTATGAACAGTTCCTCATGCTTTTATCTCTCCGAATGGCCAATCATCCATTCTCTGATTTGGGACTCAGCCAACGTACAGAACATTTCCAGTACATAAAAGTCCATGATGTCGCATACCTGGCAGTATCAGATATAACCCTCAGTGGCTTATTCACCAAACTTTTCATTTCTTTTAGGATCTATGTTATTCCTTCATGTTTCCAACTATCCTACCATATAAAAATTCACCTAAGCCCTTCGCGTTTTCTAAAACTCCTCAGAAATTTAGGTTACAAGGATAATGGAATTTGCAAAAAGCCTGTATGATGCAATGCTTATTTCAGCTGATGTGTATGTATGGAAAGCCATAGATTCCCTAGCCATGGTTAGTTGAGTAATGAAAGTAAACATGAATAACTTTTGTAATAAAGTACAAGCTAAGAGAACAGTAAAGTTAGATATTTTGTAAGTAATGAAAATACTAAGATTCAGACTGAGTCATGCAAAGAAAGTTCACTTTCTAGTAATGCTGTTACCCATACAAAAGGAAAGTAAACATGAGACAGGTTGGTTTATCTAGTAAAAGCTTCCACGTAGGTGCTGGTAAATGTCTAGAATCTAGATAGTTTCATTTTCTAAGACAAGCATAAATACTTGGCTTAAATAATCCTGTCACTCTTGTAAATAAGATGTGGCTAAATTTCTAGCATTATTTGAAGTGTACCTGAGCAAGAATTTGCATTATCAGACCTACCAATTGCATAAGAAATGGGTGTTAATTTTTTTTATGTATCCCATTGATTTAGAAAAGAAAGAGGGGAACAGACCAATGTCATTGTCAGTACATGTAAACAGGTTCATGACATATAAAAATGTATAACGTATTTGAATAATTTAACTGTCAAACTACCACAGAGGTAATACAGTGAGAATTAGTTCATTTGCAAACCTGCCTCTAGATCACTCTTAACTTATAACAAGTAACATTATGTTGATCTTCTGTCTGACTTCCTAACACAGATATTATCAAAATATACTTTACAGAACAGAAAAGTAACAGATAAAACATTAAGTTGGTTAATAATACGTTGTTACCATCTATTAGTTGTAGAACCTTGTCTTACTGTACATAGGAAGTACCCAACCTTTTTTTACAAAAGGGCTGCTGTGAAACTTAAGGAAAAGGCAGTGGGCATCTAAGTATGTAGTCCTTAAGTCAACTTAGAATGTACAACAAAAATAGCTAAAATCACATTATGATTCTAATGCATATACTATAATAGCTTTACAGCCTGTGAAGGTGATGCAGTAAAGTACAGCAAAAGACTATACTTCAAACTTGTACAAATTGCCATTAAAACCTTCGTACTTGTCTATATTTGTTATGGTACAACCTGTACTCTATCCACTCATTCTTGTTTCTTAGTGGAAACAGTTTGCAAAAATCTTACTTACCAGACTGTCAAACTAACAAGAATTTTTCTTTGGCAAATATGAACATTGCTGCTGGGGTCTTGAACAATTTATGTTATGGGGATGGTTGGTTTCTGAAGCACTATAAATTTGTACATGCATTTATCTCCTCTGTATAAAAAACATGAAATGATATAGACAATGTTTCTTTTTCAAGTTTCAACAAGGTTTATGTAATGCCTTTCTTAATCTGCTGTTTATCATTACCTTGTCTACAGGAAAAGAAAATAAGCAGAGAGTGAGAAATCTGTAAAGAACAAAATTATACAATACTTAACTTCTGGGAGGAGTTGCATTTTATACTGTTATATCTGGGAGAGAATGTTTCATGAAATATGCTTTTTACATAATAATTTAGGAAACAACATATGGTACAGTTTTTTCTGACTGGTATTATATAAAACAGCATTTTAGGAAAGTTTTGCAAAGGTATGTCTTGAATACATGGTTGAGTTTGGTTTATCGACAACAGCTCTCGAGTACTTTCTAAGAATTGTTTTGCCATTAATTATTTTGCTGTCTAAAGTTGAGACTAAAAAAATGAAAAGCAAAGAATTAGAATATGACTCATTCTACTGTGACCCCTCAGAGGCATATTCCATGTAAGAGCATAGCTCAGGCACTGGTGATACATATATGCAATCAAACCCCTACTCTAAGAAAGGAAAGAGGATATGATTCTTACTTAATGTAACTCTGCTGAGGTTGGGATCTTTAATTACAAATAATTGGGCCATGCCTTTTGTGTGTATAGTTGGTATGAACTTGAACTAGACTTTAATCTAAAGATCAAGATTAACCATGCCCATATCTAAGAGATGACCATTTTTTTTTAGAAATGAATTCATCACAGCAAGGAAATCACCCTATGATATTTATTCTTAAAATTTTTCAGATCCATTGCTTTAACACTTCAGACTATAATGGAGATATTTGGTTTTCAAAAATCATTTAAATCAGAGATAGTGGAGTAAACAAAGAAAGATCTGACTGACTAGTGAGAATGATAGTGGAGTAAACAAAGAAAGATCTGACTGACTAGTGAGAATAATAGTAAGAGAACAATCAACAAATAGAGGATTGGACTTTGAAAAAAAAGTGCTTTTGGGATGCTGACAATGTTTCCCTTTCTTTTGTTAAAAGATTTCACTTGCAAGTACAGTATATAATTTATATAATTAGACATGTCAGTGGAATACTGGCAGTATAACTCTGTTCGTTATCTATCACAATTTTGATTTTAATGCTCATAAATTACAATTCCTTGTAAAACTGATACCCTTTGCTAAATCAGATGGGATTGTAATTTCTGATGAGTTGTTATGTAATTTGGTACGTAGACAATTAGAATGTATGTCGTACTTTTGATACTGGTACATATTACAATGAGTATGAGTTGTCATGGGTTTGCATGTGCCCAGTTGAACTGCACCTAACAAGCTGCTGCATAGTCACTCCTATAGTTTGTTGCTCAAGTTATGCAGTTTACTCTTCTCTGATAACCAATAATCAACCTCCTCAGTATCAAGCATAGCAATCCTGTCATTTAATACTCAGGTTGATGGTGGACTTTGTGTTCTATTCACTGAAACTTTTGTAATTGTTATGATTTTTCTCAAATTGTTTCTTGGTAAATTTTTTCCAAAATTGCCCAATATTTTCAACAAGTGCTAGTTCTTAGTCTGAACTTTCAAAATAATTAGAATTTTCCATTTTTCCTTCAGTCTCTACACAGAGCTGTGGTGTTATCTTTAAATAGACATACTTGTGAGCTTCTTTATGGGAGCATGACCAGTACATTTTGAGTTTATATGATGTTGAAAAGCAAAAAGTTATTATTACTTATAACTAGACCTTTGATTGTTACATCTTGTATCGAACAAAATGTATTTCAAGTGTTAGTAACAAAGGCAGGAAAGTCTCTAGTTCATGGATTGTGACAGTCTTAACACGAACATGCTCTATAGATGACCCTGAAAATTACATAATATTTATTGAATACAGATTTAATTTCTCCTGTCCTCAGTGTGCACTTGTTTGCACTTAAGTGTGTTATGGATGAGTTGTCGTGCTGGAGGAAAATTGTATTTTTAAAGTGCATTAACGAATACTTGAAACTACCACGAAAGAGTTCTGCAAGGTTGTGCTTTTAAGATGCCAAACACTGGCTTCTTTCTTGCAACCACTTTTCCTTGGTGGTATGACAGGCCTATGTTTGGTGATGGTAGATACTGAACTGAGATGTATATATAATTATTTATTGTAAACACAGAACACTGGGCTACATCAGGGTTTATGGCTATCTGATAGCTACTTATTTTTTACTTGTACAATATTGACCATTTGTTAAATAGTGTAATATTATTCAATAATGATTCTATGATCTGATATGTGAAATAAAGATTATAAAAAGATGCTGTGTTTATGATCCACCTCAGATTAGGGGTCTGGACCTAGAAGTTAGGTGGTGGAGTGTAACAAGTTAGCAGTAAAAGTGTATAACTGAAATCACTTGGCTTCTAAGTTCTTTTTTGTTTTTTCTCTTTTATGTTGTAAGTAGCATCTTACTGTATGAATTTTGAGGGAACAGGTCCACATCCTTTAACCCTTGCAGTGCACAACTGATTTTATAAGCCTACTCCCTCAGTGAAAAGAAACAATGAAATATGTTTATTTTCATGATGCATTAGAATGTGCACAAAAAACAACAAAACAACACTGCCCTTTAACCACACAAATGTACTGGAATTCATCTTTGATCTTGCTGGTCCCCTATGGTGCATGTCTCCCATTTTCACATGGGTAATCTTCTCACTATTGCCAACTTTGTACACTTCCACTTCACTCACCACTTCAGCTTTATGAGTGAAAGATTTTTTCCCTCATATGACAACCTAATTATGTATTGAGCCATGCTTACCTTGACTGTTAATAATACAGGCCATTGGTAGGGAATATACACAGCATCATTGTATATAGTCTTGAAATTATCTTTAACACCTTGTGATGGTGCTAAAAATTATTTGGGTGGTGGCTACAACTTGCCGTTGGCCTTAAAGACCCAAATAATCAAGCAATCAACCTACTCCCCAATACCTACTTGGATCATTTCCAAATCATGCCTACTTATGCTACTGATGGTATGAAACAAGGCATTATGTTTTGTCACACCTGAGAAATATCCCTACATCAAAAACACTGAAGAATATTGGAAACAATTAATTAAAATATTTTGTACATGCTTAAGGGAAGCAGCACAGAAAGTATGGTAGAAACAAGAAGACAATGGAGACAATGGAAATACAAGTTTTAGACGTATTTGAGACCTAGACAGTAGTATGAATAGGGAAGATACTTGGCTTCCACAGAGCTTCAAAGCACTGAGAGAGGCTCCTGTGATGGCATCCATCAATGTACACAATATTTTTTGATGGCTTAGCTGATTTCCTTCCCTTAACTAATTTTTTTTTTTTTTATTAACCTATGTCGCCGTCTCCCGCGTCAGAGAGGTAGCGCAAGGAAACAGGCGAAAGAATGGCCCAACCCACCCACACACACATGTATATACACACACGTCCACACACGCAATTATACACACCTATAC
>JAUUEG010385139.1:1678-14804 GCA_032361445.1 Panulirus gracilis | reverse complement strand
ACTGCAGAAGCTGGTGACTGAGTTTGGTAAGGTGTGTGAAAGAAGAAAGTTGAGAGTAAATGTAAATAAGAGCAAGGCTATTAGGTACAGTAGGGTTGAGGGTCAAGTCAGTTGACCATCTACCCAGAGCCATTCAGAAAGTCATTCACATTTTGAAAGATGTCCTGGGGTAATTATGATAAATGGCAGCAGAACTAAACGAGATCCCACTCTTACTTACATAGCATGGTTGTAGACCCAGTCACTTTATTAACACACCACAGAAAATTCTCACACAACACATCTTTGCTAGTTTAACCAACCACTACCACCCTCTTGCACCGTACTAGTGGTTGTAGATATCAACAAAGCACTTGATACTGTCCCCAAATATATAACAAAGCAAAAGGTATTTAACGCTGCCATCCCTAAAAAGACCATAAATGGTTAATCAGTTTCATAGTTGACCATATACCCAGAGTCATTCATAAAGTCATTCATATTCTTTTACAGTGTCATCTCATGCAGATGGAGTCCAGTAGCATAAAATGATATACAAATCAGTGTGCAGAGTCATTGTTTATGAATGCTGCATGACTTTTAAATAATACACTACTGCCAGACAAAGAAGGTACTCTCTGGGTATTTTCAGGCATACTAAGTGAGTTGTGTGATGTCTTTAGCAGATATTATTATTTTCACAAAGATGATTTCTACATCAAATACATACATTGTCTTGGAAGAGTGATACATCTCGTACAGGCTCCTTGACAACTCTACACATACTTTCTAGTTTGTGGAAAAAGTTTTGATTGTAGTTTTGGGAAGCATTGCGTGGAATGCCACTACAGGTATTAATGGCTGTATATTATGAAATTACTGTAGAAGCAACCATATCAGGAACTGATCCTTGTATGAGGATAACTGCTCTTTCTTAAGAGAGCTTCATATGAGGCCTACTATCTCTGGGTTAAATATTTGTAAACTGCTAGCATTCACTGTTTTATTTGCTGTAGTCTTTTCCAACTATTCACCATTCTCATGCAAATTAGTTCATTTCTACATCTTTTTTAAGAAGCTTCTTGCCCAGTTTCTTTTCACGGCCTCTGATCTCAATCTTGGAAAACTGGTTACTGTCAGCATCATCCATCTGATTTAGAAACTAGAGAATTATGATCAGGTTCCCCCTACATGTAACTATTGCTTTTTATTATATGTGGCAGGGTGCTTTTTTTCAACCTTGCACTTTTTTATTGTATGTAAAGATGGATAACAAAGGATGATCAGAAAATTTACTTTTTTTTTCATTTATTTTTTTAGGTAATGCACCAGAAATGTATCCTTATGTTCATTGGCTTGGAGTACTCGACATACGAAAGATGTGGGCTTTAAAAGGATCACATACTCTTGGAGCAAAGGTTCGGATGGAGTGTGTGAAAAGTGTTCTTAATGAAAATTCACTGATGACGTTAGAAGAGATTACAGAAATTCTTTGCAGTTATGTTGAAATGCCAAACTGTATTGAGATTACATCTTTAATACACCAGATGCTTCAAACATCTAGGAACTTTCGGCGCTGTGAAGACCAAGGTTTGTAATATTTAGGATTTTCCTGAAATGACATAGTTATTATCTGTTTGTAGAAGTCCTTCAATGGGGTTTCCATGCAAGTCTCCAGAAATGGTGAACTCCAGTGCTGCTTCTTGGCCTTTAGTGTTTCACCCTTAACAGGCCACTGCCAGAGGACAACCTTAGCACAGTATTTTCAGTGACTCCAACCTATTGTTACTGCTGACTACTACTACTACTACTACTTTCATTTTTTCTTTCTTTTTTTAGCTGAGATGGCATGGGCAGCTGAGGCCCAAATCAAGGCTATCCCATTAATGCTATATATGTATGTACATATACCCTAACCCAAGCCAGGCGCCCATTTTATTGACTAACCTTTAGGGGTGGCTATGAGCTCAGCACTGGGCGGTCCATGAATGTGTCACACTCAGGAACGCTAACAGCTATAGTACTTTACATATTCCTCCCACCTATTGTTTCTGCCTACTACTTCTACCTAATGCTCCCTCTTAATGTTTGTACTTACTGGTTCTATCTGTTGTTCCTACCATTTTGCTTAGAGGAAGGGTGAGCACAAAGTGCTCACCACAGGAAAATCCAGAATTACAAAGACTGAATTTTGTGAGTCAAGTGTTGTCAAGTATTGTGTTACTTTAAGGGATTGCATGTTTGTGGACAGAATGCCAGCTACCTGGGTCAGAGGAGTGTAACTTGATAACCACTGAAGTGCTGGCTCACTTCTTAGATGTCATTAAGCCTCCCGATACCTAGGCGTGTAGTACTGGTAATATACCTCCCTGGTTGGTGGCTGCCGGCCTACTAGTTCTTGCCTTAGTTAAGATACTGTCAATAAAAGAAAAATCATGTTAAAACAGTTTAATCTTTATAGATTTAACCGAATTCCTTTCCAAAAGAAAAAAAGAGAAAGGAGCCAAATGAGGATTTTTCCCTCTAAGGATCGGTCATTTGTTCTTGACACTACCTTGCTCATGTGGAAAATGGGGAGCATGTATGAAAGAGAGAGAATAGGTGGAAGAGTTAATAGTTGAATTTTTGAAAACCTAGAGGAAAACTTCTTTCAAGAAATGATGAGCATATCCGTAAATGACTTCTCACGATTTTGAAGAGGAGAACTGAAAATTTTTATATCCTCAAATATTGCACTTATACCATAGTATTGCATTACTGCATAATTGTACAATATCTTCATTATTTAATTGTGTTTTTATACCTGTTTAAAAGAACCATAAAACATTTTATGATAAGTAAAATGGTATTTGAATGTAATAAGTAAGGGCAAGGGCATTCTGTTTGAAGCTGAATTCCATTAAATCTGAATTTTTTATAGGGGCACAAGGAATTCACAAATTACTGTGTGAACTACAAATTTGAATTGGTACAACAATGGTGGTTTGGGCCGTAGTCATCCGTTTGAGACTGGAGGTGTTTAGATAGTAACAAAGACTAACCTGAACAATAGGAAATAGCTCAAAGAATATTTCTGGAGTCACCTGGTCAGTAATGGGCTTGCATTAGGTGCAAGCTGTTGCTCCACACTCATGAAGGTCACTCACTTTCAGTTTTTAATAATGCTGAGGTGTTCCCTGGACCTCTTAGCACTTGCGTTGCAAGAGATTGTTTATTAAAAGGCAGCCCATGTACCAGAAAAAACACTGAATCTAAGTTTGTTGTTTTATGACTCTGTAAGTCTTTAAACAAACTTGCTGCCTAACATATCGTTTCAGAGTTAATTAGGGTACTGCATTCCTTCGCTAGGATGCTAAATAGTGAATGTATAAAACAACCACATTTCATGTGCATTTTCAACCTCAAGAGTATATAAGACATAAATATACGATAAACTGGATGTGAAAGAAAACAGCCTTTCCGAACTCAAAGAAGAGTTGTGATAAAATTACTTAGTTTTCAAATATTTATTCTTAATTTTCCAATTGAATTTTTATATTTTCAGGTCTGGAACAAGTTGAAGGAAGCAGATATTTCAAAAGGGCTCACACCAAGAGTACTACACCTGTGACAGCAGTAATCCGTAGTAACGATGAAAATAGCAAGTCATTCTTAACCTGGGCTTCAATTGTGTCCAAGTATGCAATGAAGGAATCTTATGGGCCTGCAAAACATCCTTACTGTATTACTTTAGAAGCTGAAAAAATATCAGCTGTTGAAGAAAACAAAGGTGAAGGCATTGTAACTAAAGCAGTTGAAGAAAAACAACACGAAAAATTTGCTTCTATTGAAGCTATAAAGAATTCAAATTTGAACCAACCACAGATTGATTCAGTTGCTTACAAAGGTGTTCATGATGTAGAGTCTGTCATAGATTTAGTTGAAATATGTGTATCTCCTGCAGGTGCAACCACCGTACATAATGAAAGTTCTAAGCAACCGCCATTCTCCTCATATTACCGGAAGAGCAAGACAGGGAATACGAACAACTTTCTAAATAAAACACAAAATGTAAGTTCAGATGCTAAAGGCACTCAGACAACTAATTCAAGTAAAGTGATTATTGTAGATACACAGTGCAATGTAAGCACATTAGATAATGCACATCCGTTGCAACCTAATCAGCCCAAGGCCTTGAAAACTTCAAGAAAACCTTTCAGCAGTATATGTTCTCAGACTCTGATGAATACAAGGCCACCCCAAATACGTAAAAGTTGTTCTGTAGGTACTCCGACAAATACAAGGTCACCCCAAACATGTAAAAGTCGTTCTGTAGGTGCTCTGATGATTACAAGGCCACCCAAAATTTTTGAAAGTTGTTCTGTAGGTACTCAGGTGAATACAAGGCCACCCCAATTATGTAAAAGTGGTTCTGTAGGTACTGTGATGAATACAAGGCCACTCCAAACATATGAAAGTTGTTCTGTAGGTACTCTGATGAATCAAGGAGACTCCTCATTATTCAAAAAAGACAGTTTTCAGAATGTGCCTACAGGTCATTTATGCCCAAGTCTGTTAGAGTTATTTCCAAGTACATCAGAAGCAATAATTTTGAATTCTGTGAACCCACCTTTTCTGAGAAACTTGAAAAATATAGAGAAAAATAATGATGGCAGTTTTTCCATACCTCTAATTGAATCAAATGTGGAACAAAAAGAGGAAATTACTGCTACTTCTCTTTTAGCAAATAAAGATTCAAGTAACATCAATAAAAGGATTGACACACTGGTATCTGTGTCTAGTGCAAATTCAGAAAACAGGCAGGAAGCTCCTAGAAATGTCACAACTGTAAAGAAAGCTGATTTAAGAGACATGCAAGAAAATACTGGCATGTCCACATGTCCATCAGTGACAGATTCAAGATATTTGCAAAGAAATACTGGCAAGTCTGTACCTGTTGTTGTAACATATCCAAGCACCGTAATGGAAAATACTGGTGTATTTGGTAACGGAAAAAACACATCGGAAAACACAAGCATATCTGCACCTAGAGTTGGATCAGGTACAAAAGCCATGCTGAAAAATTCAGATTCTAATAAGAAATGGGAAAATATTGATAGAATTGTACCTGTAATGCAAGAATATGCAAAAAACATACCAGAGAGAACTGGTATATCTGCACATGCAACTTTATCAGATTCAAATGTGCTGAAAGGAATTAACCTCTATGTACCTGTAATTCTTGAAGGTGCAACAGTTAACCTGATAGGCACTAGTTTGTTATCATCTGATACTGTTGCAGACTCAAGAAATGCGGAGAAACATTATGGCACATCAGCTTATGTGACTGTAATGGATTCAAGAAATGTGAGTAAAAATCATAAATTACAAATACCTGCAAACCAAGGAGATTCAGAAAGTTTACATACAAATCCTATCACCTCTGTACATGTATCCAAAGTAGGGTCTCAGAATACACAGGATATTGTTGACAAATCTGTGTCTGTAACTAAAAGATATTCAGAATACATGCAAGAAAACTCTGGTATGACTGCATCTTCAACACAAAGAGATGCAATAAACTCTAAGAAAGATATGAGTCTTTTAGTTCATGAAACTGAAGGGGATTCAAAAGTTGTACAAGAAAAGATTGGTATAACCATGTCTCCAACCCAAGAGCAAAGGCACAGTCATGAAAATGCTGGTATGTCTTCACCTCTCATGCAAAATAATTCAAGCATCACAAGAAAACTTCCAAGAGTATCTGTATCTGTGACTGAAAGCAGTATCAGAAACATACATGAAAATGCTAGATTTTCTGAATCTCTAGCCCAAGGAGATCTTGTAAACACTGGGGTGAATGCTGACAAAAACAAATCTTTCAATGTGGCCCAAGAGAATGTAAAAGATATGCATGAAAATGCCAGTATACCTTTGCCAGTTATTAAAAGTGATTCAGGAAACATAATGGAAAATACTAACATACCGTCATCCATAGCTTTATCAGCCACAGAAAAAACAAAGAAAAATTGTACTGTACCTAAGGATCATGTATGTTCAAGAGATTCTTGCGAAAAAACTGATGCATGTGCCCATCTAACCCAAGAAGGTTCTAGATGCACAGAAAAAAATTCCAGTTCATGTTGCAGTGAGGATCATACTTATTCAAGATATTTAGTGAGTGGTGCTGAGAGATTTAATCCTGCAGATTCAAGCAAATCCTTACATGATAGTTGTTCTGCAACTCTGGACACAGTGGCTTCAGAAAAACCTAAAAGGTAAGATTTTGAACCAGTAAAGTATCGTGTCTGATAATGAATGTATGATACTCGTGTTTCAGCAGTTATAGTATTTTTTGACTTGAAAATGTAGGCATTGTGTCCCCCTCACTTTAATGCTTTCTGTTCTGTACAGCATCAGTAATTGAAGAAAAGGAATGATGTCCTATTGCTTTTAAGATTCATGGTACTTTACTTGCAAAATTCATTCCATGTATTTTTGTTGAATTTTTTCTATGGAGTTTTCAGTGTGTAATTATCTGTTTATTTTACTTACTGTTTGTACTGAACAGGAAGGGAATTTTACACTCTTGTGATCCCATCTCTTCAACATTCTTTGCTATCATACTTTTTTAATTTATGTATGTTTTTTGGATTAATTATGTCCTTAGTCATTCTGTTAAAATCATCTTCCTTTTTTTATTCTCTAAAAGTACTTTTTTACTTACTTTTTTCTTTTATTTTCATGCATTATTTTGTTTTATCCTGTGGTTGCTCTATCTCTACATATCTTCTGGAACTGTTCCATGTATGTGTCACCATTCTGTTTTAAAAACTTACAGGTTGTCATCAGGTCAACTTTCCCTGTAACTCAGTAATCATGTTCCTTCTTGTTCCCTTCATCTGGACCTTCTCAGTTGCCTCTTTGTGCTTTGTTAGGCATGGTGACTAAACTTGTGAAGCATGCCCTCATTTTGGTCGTATGTTGGATATGAATAGCTTGCTATATATTTCCTTATCCACACACTTCAAAGGTATTCTGATATTTGCCAGGAGACAGATTGTCTTCTTAACTATTCTCCTGATATGAGATTCTGGCAACAGAATCCTGAAGCTTATTTCCTGCTTGACAATAATCATGTTAAGGCCATCATACACTTTGTTCCATCCTCAATACTTTACATTTGCTTGTGTTGAATTTCACCTACCGTATTTCAGACCAATTATGGAGTCTTCAGGTCCCTTTGTAAAGGAATCCTTCTTGCCTTTAAGTTCCTTCATGACCTTTGCATCATGATTCAGGAAAAATCATTGATATAGACAAAGAAGAGTAACCGTCCCAGAACCAAACCCTGTAGCACTCCACTGGTCACCTCAACCTATTTCGAAAAGGCTCCTCTGACATGCGTCTGTTGTCTACTCCCACTGATATAATCCTGTATCCATCATAGAAGTTTCCCTCTTTTTCGTACTTGGAGATCCAGCTTCTTAATCAGCCTCCCATGCAGTACAGTGCCAAATGCTTTCTGGCAGTCCAGATCCAGAGAGTCCATCCAGCGTTCCCTATTGTCCAGAATTGTCCTTAGATAGGTGGTGGGAATACCAACAGGTTATTATTGGGATTTTACTAATAATTTCAAATGACACCAAAGGTCTCTTTATTTTCTTTGCTCAATGGCCTCCTCAGCAGAGAGATACATCTTTGGATTATGATAGTCGTTGCTTATGTGTTAAATGAAATGAAAGTCACCCATTGGAAAATGATATTCATGTTTTCTGCACTATCAAATTCACAGATAAATCACATTATGATCCAGTGCCAACTTCACGCAACTTTGGAAGAATGATGATCTCCTTCCGCTGTTCTTTGTGGAGAAATCGAGATAAAATGGGTAAGATGTGAATATGCAATGAAATTTAGGTCTTTTTATCATACAGAAGTTTTTAAGGAGTACTTTAGATTTTCAAGAGGGAGAAACAAATACTGCACTTGGGTGGGATTTTTTGTGACAGCAGAAATGTAATTGCAAGTGAAATTTAAGGGATTTTCTGTCAGTGTTTTTACAGTATTTTTCCAAGAAAGACTGAAAAATTATTCACCACTGGTATCCCCTGTATAACAGCAACTTGCCGAGTGATATTATACACTCACAAGATTTAAGAATTTGGGTACACACCCTCATATTGCCATGTAACCCCTCATAGCTGAAATGAATTCAAAAGAAAAATAATTTTGATAATTCAAGTGTTTTTTCCTTCAATAGTGAAATATTTTAAGGTATTTTTTTACTCACCATGCATCCCATAATCTCAAAAAATTATTTGCAATTCAGATCTCACCCTCTGATTGTCAGCTCGCAAACAGACACATGTCAGCTAATGCTCTTTCATGCCACAGTTTGTCTCTGCTTTTTCAGTGCCCCAGATATAGCAGACAACTGTGACTGTTACTAACAATGTTGATTTTGAAAGAACAAAAACAAAATGTGGCTGAGATACTGGAGTCACATTTTGAAGAACAAACTAATGAGGAACTCATACAATTGGAGGCAAGGAAACTCTGAGAAAAAGAGCCAAAACCCCCTACCCCATGCCACTTTATAACAAAGGGGTATCATACACTTTCAACCATTTAGATGAAGTTATAGCCCTCATTAATGACAAGGATTCCACTTGTTCTCTAAATGTCTTGTGGATGTTTCACATAGCTACAGGGAACTTTATATAAAGAGAGTTATATATTATGGATAAAATTGGATGGCTTTTTTGAAAAGGTCTAGGAAAAATTCTCCACCTCTAGTTTAAGCAGATGCTGAATCAGACAATTCAGTGGATGGCCTAAACAACCTTAGTACCCTTCCCTCTCTGTCCTGTTAACCTTCACTTCACCCCATTCCACTCCATTACCACCTCAAGCCCTTTTTGTTAAATTTTATAAAATATCATATAAACTACCATACTGTCCTGAGGATAGTAGGTTTTAGACTAAGTTGTTGCCTTTACATTTCAAACTGAAGGTTTAGATATATAAAAGTAATGCTCAAGAGTTTAAAACTTCCTTACAGAATGAGTTTCAACTGTTTGATGGATATCAGTATCTATGTAGTTTTGATATTAACAGCTTACAATGCAAATTCTTGCTTTATTGACAGTTGTGCAGGGAAGAGAAGGATACAATGGAATTTGTTTTCATGGATTTTTTTTTTTTGAAATACATACTATATTAAGTAAAAATTTACCAGAATGATTGGAGGGTTCATTATTACCTACACAACCACTTGTGCCACCACCTCTTCCATACCCTATGCCACTAACATGACTGTCAGTGCCACTACCACTAACACCACCTCTGTAACCACCTGTGCCACCACTTCTGTCATCCCTCTTAACACCATCTCTTCCACCATTTCCACCATCTCTGCCACTACGATTGTTACTTCCTTTCCCACCACCGCTACTAGTACCTTTGCAAGTTAGGTCACCACACCTAGAGAAGCAAGAGCTAAGAGAGAAGACCCAGAGAAAGGTAAAAATTATACCATAATTAAGGAAACTGAGTTACAGGGAAAGGCTCGAGGTTTTAAATTTGTTCACTTTGGAAAAGAGAAGTTCGATGACATGGACAGTGAACAGTTCTTTGAGAGATGTAAGGATAGAGCAACCAGTGGACATAACATGAGATTAAGCAAAAACTTATAAAATGTAAAGAAATACTTTTTTAGTATAAGAGTGGTGCATGAATGGTATAAGAGTGGTGCATGAATGGTATAAGAGTGGTGCATGAATGGAATAGAATGACTGATGACATGGTCAATGGAGAAGCATACATAAATTTAGGACATCATATGATTGTATAGAATGTTCAAGAGATTGTGCCTCATGAGTGTAAAACTTCCTCCTCATGTAATAGAAATAGGCAATTACCTCCTCTTCCACCATCCCTACTTTAACCTGCCATATCTCCAACACCAACTCTTCCACTTTCCTTGCCAAAGCCCATACAAATACCTGTGTCACCATCCACCCCCTTTGCCAACATGTCACCCTGTTTCCGTCTCTGCCACTCCTTTTGCCACCAGTACTAATACTATCTCTGCCACCCACTTCCACAACCCTGCCACCACCTCCACAGCCACCTGCATTATCTCCTTGCCAACATCATTACCAACACCATTACCTTCACATACACAACCACATTCTCTGCATCCTGTGCCAACTCCTATGCCATCAATAGTGCGACAAACCCAGCCTCATACTCTTCCATCATCGGTCAATCCCTTACTACCAACATCCCAGAAACAGTACCTTTA
Source organism: Panulirus gracilis (assembly GCA_032361445.1). NCBI lineage: Eukaryota > Metazoa > Arthropoda > Malacostraca > Decapoda > Palinuridae > Panulirus > Panulirus gracilis. The sequence continues at coordinate 4,537 of JAUUEG010385139.1, read as the reverse complement.
CTACCATCACTACTGTCACCTCTGCCACCACCTTTACAACTATCTGAGCCACCTCTGCCCACACCTTTACATTTACTTAGGCCAAGTTTGCAACCAACTTTACCACAATTTCTTACACCATCCCTCTTCTGTCACCACCACTGCTACTACCTCTTCCATCATTTCTGCAGTTACCTTTGCCATCCCCATTGTCACCACTTTTACAACTACCTGTGCTGTTACCTCTGTTATCCACTCTGATTCCATTGCCACCATGACTTCCACTGACTTTTCCACCATATGCCACAAATGTACCACCCTCTTTACTACAGGCCATACAGCCATCTCTGCCACTACCTTTGTCACTACCTGTGCCATCCCCTTTGTTGTCCCCATTACCACTACTTCACCATGTTGTCATTTGCAGTGTTCTCTCTCCCACCACTACCATCACCGCTGCTTTTTTAATGGTCTCTTCCACCTTTTTTTTCCACCATTTCTGCATCCACCCTTGCAGTCACTCGCTTTTTCACCATAAAACTCAACTTTTCCATCCCCTTTGCAGCTGCTTTACCAGCTGTTACTTCCAGCACCCCTGCCATCCCCTATGCAGCTCTTGCTTCCTCACCTCAGCCAGTTCCACCACCACCTCTTCCAATATCTGCATCCCCTTTGCCACCACTTTTGCCATCTCCTTTGCCTTTCTCATACACCATTACTGGCACCACCCCTGCCACAAACTCTTCCTCCATCCATGCAGTCACCCCTATTGCCACCTTCTCTGCAACCATTATATCACAACCTTTGACACCACCACCTTTATAGCCACTTGTGCTACCACCTCTATCATCAACTCTTCCACAATCTCAGTCACCCTCTTTTCTATCATTTTTGGAACTACATCCTTTATAACCACCACTCCTGGCACCCTTAACACCATTTCTTTCACTATGTCTTCTGTGCACTTTGCACTCACCACTGTTACAATCATTTGTGCCGCCACAATAACTACTGTGCCATTACCTCTGACATCCCTTCTACCACCACTATTATCAGAACATTTTCCACCATATCTACAAACCTGTTTTGCAACCTTCTGTAATACCCCTTTTGTCACCACTTCTGCTGGGAGATATCCTCTGCCAACAGCACTACACCACCCCTTTCACCATCTCTGCCACTGTCTCCTGCCACAACTACTACAGTCAGTGTCACCACCTCTCCACCACATCTACTACCATTACAACTAACTACCTATCATTATATGGCTCATCATTTGTGTTCCATCTAACACTATTTTCCTTTGTTTTGTATGTTGCTCTCTTGACTCAGAAAACTTTCTCCTTTGATTATTTTAATTCCTGCCATGAGGCCATTACATCCTTTCATCAAGCTGAGATCTTCCTCTTACATCTCATTGTACAGAGCAGGGAATGTTTATAGTCCTCCCAACAGTCTGGTGCAAATTTTTATCCACTCTATCCATATTTCAGACCATTACAATCATCTCCCAATACTTTGGATGTCTCCGCATCTAATCTTTTGTGTTGTAGCTACACACTCTTGCCCCAGTTTGTTATTTGACTACACTCTTGTAAAATTCAATATTAATTCCACCTCTACACAGTCACCCCTTCTCTAAATATCGACTGTAACATTTTGATAGAGCAGACTAGACTAACTTTCAAATGTTGCTTTTTTATTTTACTTGGAAAAATTACAGTCTCCCTTCTGGTGATGCCTCTGTCTCTGCTGAGTATATGGAAACATACAGGTATCCCCTTTTCCTCTAAAATAAATATTTCTTATAATGAGTGGTTCACTCATTCCTGTTCTGAGGTCATATGGGCAAGGGATGTGGCATGTCAGATCTGGTAAAACTTCTGATTCACATTCATCTTTTATCTCCGCCTGAAATTGTTACAGATATGTTATTTATGATGTGAAAATTTCCTTTATCCAAAGGATTTATAGGAATCTTTCCTGTGCTTTTCTATCCTGACAGTACTATAGCTGTCTTTTCCATAAACAGAGGATCTCTTTTTGTTTCTAAACTCTCTTCTAATTTCACCTTGGATGACTCTAACAGTACCTCATCTCTTGATCCTCTTACTGCTCCTGTGCCCCTCCCCATAAACTCTTTTCGTACATTCCCAAAAAACCTCTTTCTTTGGACACAACCTGTTTTTTTTATTTTAGTTTTCAGTAATTCTCCTCATTTCCTTAGCTTGAATCATTCAGTGAGAGTATGCTTTTTCCTTTCTTGAATAAGGCTTTATGGTAGTCAGTAACTTTATAGACACACCTGTGTTAAATCAAGGACACTATCTTTTACACTCAAACGTTTTGACTCCGTTTTTGTAAGCCAGGTAATACTGAGGAAATAAACCTGATTTAAAAAGAGCTCAAAGTATGAATGTTAGGACACATGACTGAAATATCTTGACGGATAAAACTTTTCAATATCAAAGGAGGTAGGGGAGTTATAGGGCAGGAATTATTAAGAGGTCCAGTAGAAATAACACCATATATGAGTGTTCTGCATTATCTGAAAATGGTGCAAAAAGATAATTCATGCGTAAGTGAACCCATTAATACTGGGCAACTGCATAGCTGGGAAAAGATGTATTTGGACTATGCCTCTGTATCATGAAACCATCCAAGGAGGGAGTATTTGAAAAGCTTGGGGAATTTGCATTTCCTGCCTTGATTTACATGCAGACTGTCATACTAGAAAGTAGTTCTTGGGTAAGTTAAGTCAGAATTCAGGGAATTTTGTTAGAATAGTATTTAGATTTTTAATATCACAATTGGATTTATCATTTTATAAAATAAAACCCCGTCCTTCCCTTTACCAGTCTAAATATGAAGTCTCTACTT
>JAUUEG010384032.1:2056-14813 GCA_032361445.1 Panulirus gracilis | reverse complement strand
GACATCATTACAAACCCCACAGAACATAATCTAACCTAACTTAACATTACCACTCGGTTCGACTCTTAAACTGATTGGTGTATGAAACAGAAATCAAGAAATGCTTCGGGAGCTAGACAAGAAATATCGACAGCCACATATAAATCAAATTTACAGAAATAAATTAATTTGGATATCAGGTCTCGATTCTTTGAAATGAATACAAAAACTAAAGAACCAAACAACAGAACTTTCGATTACCATAGGAAATGTTCCCGATTTCCTTTGACATCATTACAAAAGCCATAGAGCGTAACTTTGCTTAACACAACTTTATCTGACATACCTAAAAACTAAAGATCCTTGAAATAACCTAGAAATAAACAACCTATTCCTTTTCAAACTGATAATGCCCCTATACGTTGACCTCAATGCAAAAGCTGAAGAAAGTGACCTAATCTAACCTAACCCACCCCAACCTCGTCTTGAAATGTTGATCTCAGATTATTATGTGCTCCGTGAGAGTGCGCTGTCTTATGCAGTATGTTTGCGCATTTTATGGTTTATATCACTAAATAAAAGCAATAATACGTAACCCAAGCGAACCAAACGTAAATTAACAAACTAATTCAAGACATGTTCAGTTCAAATCTTTGCTTTTACTGATAAAAAAGCAAGTTTACATGCACTCTTCTCCTTCATTTACCACCAGAAATGTCCCGAAACAAACATATTTTCAAAACAAAATGAACACTAAAGAACGTTATTTTGCCTAACATTATTAGTCTGCTTTTACCTTAAAACTCCCTTGGCCATTTGAGGATACTATATTGATCCTTGATTGATTAGAAAAACGTTATCCTACTATCTGAGAAACAACAGAACCCCTCTTACAATTTCATTATAAAAGTTTTTAATGTAAGCCAACCTAAAATACCACATCAAAATGGCAGGCAAGAAAATAGAATTTATTTTGATATCAATTGTTTATCCAAGAAAAACTTTTGACGTTAAAACAATCAGAACGACAACCAAAGATATTGTGTTGTTTTCATTGCAAGAAATAGCATTCAAGAAACGTTTCGGCATAATTTCAACAACTAAATTCCCTCTGTTGACATATTACAAAAGCCAAAGAACGTATCCTAACTAAAAAAAAACAAACTAAACTAACCTTAACCTAACCTAGCCAAACCTAACCTAATCTAATCTAACTCAGATATTGTAAAAAGCTAGCCCGATTGGTATGTGAAACAGCCTTTGTCTTTTTAAGATAGCATCATAATGTGTATGTTCATAGCATAATGGTAGGCAAAAAAAACTACATCATCAAAACAGTTAGGAAACATAATCCTTTAGAAGAAGAGAAAATGTCTTTTGATACCAATAAAGCATCCAACAAACATTTTGGGATAATTTTCACTGATGACGTAACTTTTTCCCTAACCTAAAAACCATAGAAAACCTAAACAATGTAACCTAAAAACGGGTGAATTTTGACCTCTGGGCACTATTATGTGCGCTTTCCTATTCGCTTTTGCCATTGTTACGTAACGTAGTCTAACCTTTAGTAGATATTAAGTGCTAAATAAAAACAAACTTACTTAAACTCTTTTCCTGCATCTTTACCGTCAGATACTGTAAGAAAGTTTGCTTGATAGGTATATGAAACAGCTAAACATTTTAACAGCAAGAAAAATAATGTTTCTTGACATTAAGACACGTTTTGATATCATTAAAACAGCTAAAACCACGTGAACTGTCAACAAAAAGAATATTTTTTGACGTAAAAAGAAAACTATTACAAAATACGTTGACATCAGTACAAAAGCCAAAAAGCCTACCTTCTTCTAACCAAACCTAATCAAACCTGTCCCGCAAGAAAATAGAATATATTTTGATGTCAATATTCTATCCAAGAAAAACTTTTTGACCTTAAAAACAAATCACCACACCTAAGTACATTTATCTTAAGTTAGCCAAACCAAACTTTACAAACTACAGGAAGCTTTCTAACTAACGTATCGCTAGCCATTAGCTTTTTATTACAGCGCATTTTGATAGGAAAACGATTTGCTCTAAGCTGACATCATTACAAAACCCAAAGAACATAACTTTGCTTATCCTAATTTAACCTAACGAAATGTGTCGTCGAATTTTCTCCTCAGAAGAATATCATATTACTTAAAATTGCGCTTTACGTTGACATCATTACAAGAGCCAAAGAATGTAGCCCAACCTAATTTGGTTAAGACGTGTTAAAAAAGCGCATTTATATGTGCGCTTTTCCTGTGTTTTATCCCATAACGTAATGTGAAAAGCTTGCTTTTTTATGTCAAAATAGCCGGCAAGAAAAACAATGAAACATCTTGTATTGCGTATGTTGCAACAAAAAGAAACATAGACATAATTAGTAACAAAACCTAACCTAACCTAACCGGAATTTGAATCTTGAGGATATGCACATTATTCGTCTGATTTTACAGTTTATGATCGTTATGTGATAAACAGCCTTTACAATATCATTACGCGATCTAACCTGAAATAACCTAACCTAAACCTAACACCGAATTATAGGAAAGTTCCCGGGTTCGAATCTATCTCTAACATGAAAGTGTGTATACAAAAGCCAAAGAAAAGCTAACCGATATTAAGCGAACCTAACGTAACCTAATGTTACCTAATTCGGGCTCGTATCTTGACGATATGCGCATTATTCGTTTGATTTTATAGTTTGATACTTTGAAATTATCACGTTGATGTTTTCCATTACTAAAAGCCAAAGAACGTATTTTTGCCTAACTTTATCTAACCTAATCTAACCCGGGTTCGAATCTTGAGGACATGCACTTTATTCGTCTGTTTTTACCGTTGGATTGTGATCCTTGAGTGATTAGAGACACAAAATCAAAGACCCCTTACAATTTCATTACAAAAACTTTTTTACGTAACCCAACCAAAGTAACCTAAACTACACAAAAGTGTGTTTCCATATGCACTATTTGTCGAAATCTTCACTTGCTATCCCTAAAGTTTTTTGATTACCGATCATAGCGAATTTTGATAAGAAAACAACCACCTTTACGTTGACATCATTGCAAAAGCCAAAGAATGTAACTGTGCCTTACCGAACCTAACCTGACCACACGAAAGGTCTCGAAGTCGAATCTTGAGAATAATGCGCTTTATTCGTTTGTTTTAAACGTTTGTTTTTACGATATCATTATAAAAGCTTTGCCACGGTTTTTACGTAACCCAGACTGACTTCAAATAACCTTACCCAACATAACCTAACCTAACCTAACCTATTCCTTTTCAAATAGGTAATGTACGTTGACATCATTAGTGAGAGCGAGAGAAAATAACCTTACCAAGCTAACCTAACTTAACCTAAACCTAACCTAACAGACCAACCGAACCGAATCCAGCCACACGAATTTTTGGCCTATGAAGAAAATTATGTTTTTCATGAAATTGCGTTTTTATACGCCAAAGAACGCGTTTACATGCATTCTATCTTTGGAAGAAGCTTTGAACGCTTTTTCACAAAATAGCAGGCAAAGGCAATGCTATCTTCATTGCAAAAAGAACAGTTTTGACTCAGTCCAGGAAACAAACGTTGCAAGGAAAAGAATCCAAGAAACGTGATGACATAATTGCAACTACCGATTTCCTACCGTGTTTGAATCATGAGTCCTTTATACCATAACAAAACGTCATTCATGTTTTATATTTAACTAAACCTATTCCTTTTTAAAACAGATATCACCCTAGCCTACAAAAGCCTACGTAAAGTAACCTAACCTAACCTAACCTACCTTCTCTCCGATATGAAATATCCCCATCTCCTTTGACATCACTACAAAAGCCTAACCCAACCTAATCTAACGTGTAAAAGCAAGTTTGAATGCATTTTTGATGCGTTTTCACCGTAAGATACTGTAAAGATGCTTTTTGATTGGCATCATTACAGAAGCCAAGAAACACATGTATTCGGAAGCTAGACAACAATTTTCATTGCAAGAAAAACAGATTATGTGTTTAGACATCAATGCAACATCGAAGAAACGTTTTGACATCATTAAAACAACTAAAACCCCTCTACTTTGACAATATAATAGGTGAGAAATATAAGCATTCATATCAACAAAAATAATAATTTTTGAGATCAAATAAACAGAAACAAAAAAACATTCACATCAGTAATGCCAAAAACTCACCAAATCTCGCCTAAGTTCACCATATCCACTATATTTGTTGAAATCATTACAAAAGCTATAAACTATGTAGAGGTAGAGGTCAGCGGATTCCAGGTGCAGCCGCCGGTAGATGATGTGCAAGTTAAAGTGCACCAACTGTGTGAAGACAGTGTTGAAGACCACCTCTACGCTGACATCATTACAAAAGCCAAAGAATCTAACTTAACCTGACCACACGAAAGGTCTCGGGGTCGAATCGTGATAATGCGCTTCATTCGTTTGTTTTTACCGTAAATGTGATAAGAGATGGAGGCTGTGCTACTAATTGAAAAAAAAAAGCCCTTACGATATCATTACAAAAGCTTTGCTACGGTTTTTACGTAACCCAAACTAACTTCAAATAACCTTACCCAAGCTAACCTAACCTAACCTAATCTAACCTACTCCTTTTCAAACAGATAATGTACGTTGACATCATTAGTGGGAGCGAGAGAAAATTACTTTACGTAAGCTAACCTAACCTAACAGCCTAACCAAATCGAATCCAACCAATTTAAGCTAAACCACACGATTCTTTGGCCTATGAAGAACATTATGTTTTTCATGAAATTGCGTTCTTATATACCAAAGAACGCAAGTAAACCTAACTAACGGAAGTAATAATACTTTGTGCGTTTTTACCGTTAGTTACTGAAAAAAGCTTGAACTCTTTTTCACAAAATAGCAGGCAGACACTTTTATCTTTACTGCAAAAAAAAAAGTTTTAACAGTACAGAAAACGAAAGTCTTTACATTGCATAAAAACGAATCCAAGAAACGTGTTTGACATAATTGCAACTACCGGTTTCCTTCCGGTCCTTTTTTTTACCATCATAAAATCTCTTTTATGATTTATACTTAACAAAACATCTTCATTTAGAAAATAGATATGACCCTAACCTATAAAAGGCCTACTTGAAGTAACCTAACCTAGCCTAACCTAACCTAACCTAACCTAACCTACCCTACCTACTCTCCGACATGAAATGTTCCCATCTCCTGTGACATCATTTCAAAAGCCAAAAGGTGACTTTGCCTAACCCAACCTAATCGAGCACAAAAGGTAAGTTTGCATTTTTACTGCGTTTTTACCGTACGATACTGCAAAAATGCTTTTTAATTGGCAGAATCCAAGAAACACATGTATTCGGAAGCTAAGACAATTTTCTACTTTGACAATATAGATTTTTGAGATCAAATAAAACGAACAAAAACCCATTGACATCAGTAAAGCCAAAAACTCACCAAACCAATTCTTCTCTAACATAACAGTGCGCTTTCATATCCACTATATCTGAAATCATTACAAAAGCAGCCAGCGGTAGTTGATGTGCAAATTAAAGAGCACCAACAACATGAAGACATTGTTGAAGACGAAGTTGCCGTACACAACGAGGGGTGCCTCGTACTGCTGGGCTGGGGTGTTGTAGGATGGGCTGGTGGAGTTAGCCTGACAGCTTCCGTGGGGCAGCTCCAGGCCTAGGAATTGATCCTTCTCCACCAGGAAGATGTTAGCTTTACAGAAAATACCCCTGATCAAAGCAATGCATTTTGAAAACTAAGAATGTTATGAGTTCCGTGAAATTGCGCTGTCCTATGTACTCTGTTCCACGCTCCGGACCTGTGACCTGCCGTAGAGCACGCAGATGTTAGAAAATAACCACCACAGAAAATATCCCCTATCAAACAAATGCATTTTGAAAACAGACAGACCATTACAAAAGCCAAAGAACGTAACTTTGCCTAACCTAACCACACGAAAGGTCTCGTCTTCAAATTTTGGCCTTTGAAGAATGTATTCCCTGAAATTGCGCTTTCATATGCACTGTTCGTTGACATATGAAACAACCTATGAGCATTCTTGAGCTAGACAATGCTTTTTCACATCAAAAAGCTTAAAAAATCTTTAAATTAAATAAAACAGGGCAAAAACCTACCCTTTTCTAACCAAATCTAACTTAACACATTCTAACCTAAGTTAACCAAACCGAAAAGGAAAGGTCCCGGGTTCGAATCGCTTCATATGCACTGTATTCGTTGAAATCATTACAGAAGCTAAAGAATCGCTAGCCGTTGGTTTTTTTATTATCCCCGATCAAACCAACGCATTTTCATAACTAAAAATCATTACAAAAGCCAAAGATCCCAACTTTGCTTAGCCTCATCTGACAACCAACCTAAACAAACCTCATTGACATCACTAAAACCCAGAAAATATAGCTACCAAACCTAAAGTAGCATACCTAATCTGATCTAATCTAAAAATAATCTGAAAAATACTGTTCAGAAATTACGCTTACATATGCACTCATTACAAAAACCAAAGAATCTAATGTAACCTAACCTAACCATGAATTCTTTTCCTGTGTTTATACAGTATTCGTCTGTAAAAAGCTTACTTGACTGATATGTAAAACATAAGCTTAGACAGCGCAGGCAAATATACTGTTTTTCCTTCTTTGTAAGCCTAAAAAAGCGAAAACTAGATACATTGCAATTCAAAGAATCTAAGAAACGTGTTGACAAATCCTTTACGTTGACATCATTAACGTAACCTAACCTGGGTTCGAATCTTAAGGATATGTGATATGTGATCATTATGTGATAACAGAGGCAGCCAAACCCTTTTACGATATTACAGAAGTCAAAAAATGTAAGCTTAACCTACCTTAAACTAACTTAACCTAACTTAATCTGATCTAACCTAACCGCCTTTAGAAGATATTAAATGATAAATGAAACAAGTTTGCATGCATTCTTTTTCCTGCATGAAAAAGCTTGCCTGATCGTTACGTGAAATTGACTATGTCTTCTAAACCTGAAAGAAGCTAACCAAATCAAATTTTACCTATTCCTTTTCAAACAGATATTACCGAGCTAAAACAAAGGTCCCGGGCTCGACTCTTTCTGAAAAAGTGCGGATACTCTATTCTTTTGAAATTATAAAGCGTTAAGCGTTTCCGATTACCACAGAAAATGTCTCCGATGTACTAGGACATCATTACAAAAGCCAAACAGCGTAACTTTGCTGAACTTAACCTAACTTTGCTAAACTTAACCCAAGCTAACCTAACATAACATAACCTAACCTTATCTAACCTACACTACCGTTACCTTATCTAAAGGCTTGAATCTTGAGGATACGCATTTAATTCGTCTTTAGATGCTTGTAATAAGAGTAAAAAGAGAAGGTTATCCTACGACTTGAGAAACAACCAAGGCCTCTATAATTTCATTAAAAAAACTTTCACGTAAACCGACCTGAAATAACCAACTTAATCAAACCTAACCTCTTCCTTTTCAATATTGACATCGTTACAAAATCTAAAGAAAATAACTTTACTAACTTGAAGGTATGCACATTATTCGTCTTACTTTACGTGCTCCGCGAAAGATCGCCTTCATGTGTACCCTTTTTGTGCGTTTTTATCCGTTGATATCACAAAAGCCAAAGAACGTGACCCAACCATTACCAAAAGTAACAACGTAAACTAACCTAAAGGTTCAAATATAGCATGCTGAAAAAACCTTTTCACTGCATGTAATGTATTTTGTCATCGTCTTCATCTAGAAAATAGGTTTTCATGCACTCTTTTCCTCCATTGATATATAAAAAAGCCAAGAAATTCTGGACCTAGATAACACTTTTCACTGAAAAAAAAAGATTTTGGACGAATAGAAAACAATTAAAAAAGCCACTATCCTCAGCAAAAGTAAACAAAAAACCTAACCAAGTCCAACCTAACCAATCCTACGTAATCTAAGTTGACCAGACATAAATAAACTACGTGAAGGGCCCTGGGTTGGAATCCTTCTCTCTACCATACAAGTGTCGTGGTCGTTTCATATGCATTTTATTCGTTAAAATCATTATAAAAGCTAAGTGTTAGCTTTTTTAATCACCACAGAAAATATTCTCAATCAAGCAAATTATTTCGTTAAAAGCAAACGACCACTTCTACGTTATCATTACAAAAGCCAAAAAACGTAGCCCGAGCTCGAAACTTGAGGATACACTCTTTATTCATTTGTTTTTATCTTTAAATGACGATGCTCCATGACACAAAGGCAAGGTGCATGTGATATACGCCACTAACGTAGCGCATGCTGTATTTCTACAAATTCAAAAACAACAAAAGCTTTATTGTTTCTTACGTAGCCAAACCTAATATGAAATAACCGTAGAGCCAAACCTAATCTTGACATCATAACAAAGCTAAAGAAAATAATCTTACCCAACCTAACCTAACCAAACCCAATCCAACCCAACCCAATTCAACCTAACCAAATCCATTCTAACCCAAATGCAATCTACCGTTGACGTCATTATGCTGTATACGTAACCTAACTAACCTAAACTATAAAAAAGCCAAATAAAATGCTTTAAGTAAACAAACCTGCCAAGTCTTCGAATTTTGGTTTCACTGCGTTTTTACTAAAGAAGCTAAATTAACCTAACCTAAAACTTAAGGTCCTTGGTTTGAATCTTGGCCTTTTGAGGATGAAAAAGAATGTTTAAGCGCTTTTTTACGGTTTTTTTGCTATAGGAAAGCTTGCCTGAATCAGTTTATCCGTTTATGTTTGCCACGAAAAACAGTATATGTTTTGACATTAATAGACCATCGAAGAAACGTTTTAACATCATTAAAACAGGTGAAAAACATAAGCATTTAGATCGATAGTCACAAAAGGAGTATTTTTTGACATCAAATAAAAAAAAGCCTATGCCCTCAACAAAGACAAAAACCTCTTTTTACCAAACCTAAATAAATTTCACCTAATATCCTTACGTATCCGAACAACCTAAATTAACCTAACCAAAGGTCCCAGATTCGAATTCATCTCTAACACAAAAGTTAGGTCGGAACTTCAAGGTGCAGATGCCGGTAGTTGATGTGTCGTTGGGGCAAATGAAGACGTTGTTGCCGTAGACACTGTAGAGGAGCACCTCGTACTGCTGAGCTGTGGTGATATAAGACGAGCTGGTTGAATTTGCCATATGAAAGGTCCACCTGTTCACGCTCCGTACCTTCCGCAGAACACACGATCGTGGGGCTCCAACAGGCCCAGGAGTTGATCATCCTCCACCCGGAAGATATAAGGCAAAGAACGTAACCTAACCTATCAACCTAAACCAAACTTACCATGCAGGTGTTAAATAGAATTACGTTTACATGCACTCTTTTCCTGCATTTTTCCAATCAAATACTGTAAAAAGCTTGCCTGAAACAGCTAGACAACGCTTTCCACATGAAAATAGCAAGTATGAGATTGTGTTTTGACATCATTACAAATCCTAACCGATCATATGCATATCTTGAGGATGTGCACATTATTCGTTTGATAAGAGAAACAACAAAAGCCCCATCCTAAACAAACATAGCCTATTCATTTTCAAACACATCATGACAACAGGCAATGTCCTCTACAAAAGCCAAATAACGTAACCAGTAACTAGACCTTACCTAATCTATCGATTACAAAAGCTAAAGAATGTCCTCTGCTCGAATCTTAATAGTAGACGAAAGAACAAAAACACTTTTACTGAAATAACCATTTCCAATGCCAAAGAGAATAACTTTATGTAACGAAATCTAACCTAAAAGATAATATCCTTTAGAGAATATTAAGAGTTAAATACAATCAAGTTTACATGCACGCTTTTCCTGCGTTTTTAGCCAATAACCATGTGCATTCAGAAAATAGACAACGCTTTTTTACATTCAAAATGGCATGCAAAGATATTGTTATATCTTCATTGTAAGAAAAATAGAATGTATTTTGACATTAGCAAAAAATCACTTTCTTCTCAAAACTGCCATGAAACATAAGCCCTCAGAACCAAAGACTGTCGTTTTCATTGCAAGAAAAAGAAAGTTTTATGACATCAATCCAACAACGTTTTGGAATAAAGCTTTGCCAACCTAACCTAATCTAATATAACATAACCCCATTTCAAAAATAATTACCTAACTTTACCTAACATAGCCTAACCTACCTAACCAAATCTAATCTTACCACTGACATCATTACAAAACTCAGAGAATTATAATCTAAACTAACTTAACATTACCACTCGGTTCGAATCTTTCCCTGATTGGTGTATGAAACAAAAGTTTCATACACTTTCACTGTAATAAAAGTAGAAAGTTTTGAAATCAATAGACCAATAGACGTTATCAAAAGATCTAAATACAAGAGACAAGAGATATCGACAACCACATATAAATCATACTTACAGAAATACATTTACTTGGATATCAGTTCCCTATTCTTTGAAATCAATACAAAAACTAAAGAACTAAACTTTACAGAATTTTGGATTACCATAGAAAATGTCCCCGATCTCCTTTGACATCATTACAAAAGCCATAGAGCGTATCTTTGCCTAACCTAATCTAACCTAACTCAACTTTATCTAACGTACCTGATCCAAGGTGTCGGGCTCGAATCCTGTTTTTACCGTTATCTATGAGTGATAAGAGAAAAAAACTAGAGATCCTTGAAATAACCTAAAAATAAGAACATGTTCCTTTTCAAAGTGATAAAGAAAATAACCTAATCTGACCTAACCCATCTTGGAATGTTGATCTTAGATCATTATGTGCTCAGTGAGAGTGCGCTGTCTCATGTAGTATGTTTGCATATTTTCCGTTGATATCACCAAAAAAAAGCCATAAAATGTAATGTAACCCAACCAAACCAAACGTAAATTAACAGCCTACTTCAACCTAACCTAACCTAAGCTCAGTTCGAATCTTTGCTTTTAGTGATAAAAAAAGCAAGATTACATGCACTGTACTCCTTCATTTACCGTCATAAATGTTCCCCAAACAAACGCATTTTCTAAACAAAACGACAACTAAAGAACGTCATTTTGCCTAATGCTATTCATCCGTATTTACCTAAAAGTTCCCTTGGTCATTTGAGAATACTATATTGATCCTTGAGTGATGAGAAAAACGTTATACTACTATCTGAGAAACAACAAAAGCACTCTTACAATTTCATTACAAAAGTTTTTTTTTTTTATGTAACCCAACCTGAAATACCAAATTATCCAAACCTAAACAAACCTCTAAGCAAATATGATAAATAATTACATAAGCTTACCTAATTCAACCCAACTTCGTTTGTGCGTTTGTACCGTTATCATCACAAAAGCCAACCCAACCTAACATATAAGTTCTGTGGTTCGAATCCTGGTCTTTTGAGGATATCAATCAAGTTTACATGTACTCTTTTCACATCAAAATGGCAGGCAAGAAAATAGAATTTATCTTCATATCAATAGTCTACCCAAGAAAAACTTTTTGACGTTAAAACAGTCAGAACGACAACCAAAGACATTGTGTTGTTTTCATTGTAAGAAAAAGCATCCAAGAAACGTTTCGACATAATTTCAACAACTAAATTCCCTCTGTTGGCATATTACAAAAGCCAAAGAGCGTAACCTAACATAACCTAACCTATTCTCTTTCAAAAAAAACCTAAACTAACCATAACCTAACCTAAACCAAACCTAACCTAACCTAACCTAATGTAAATCAGATATTGTAAAAAGCTTGCCCGATTGGTATGTGAAACAGCCTTTGTCTCTTTAAGTTTGCATCATAATGTGCATTCAGAAGCTAGACAACGCTTTTTCATATCATTATGGTAGGCAAAAAAGAGAAAATTACATCATTAATGCAGTTAGGAAACATAATCCTTTAGAAAAAAAAGTCTTTTGATATCAATAAAGCATCCAACAAACATCGACATAGTTTTGACTGATGACTAAAGCCAAAGAACGTAACTTTTTCTTCCTTACCTAATATTTTTCATTAAAAACCTAAAGAAAACCTAAAGGATCTTCATCAAATCAAACAATGGAACCTAAAAACGGTAGAATTTTGACCTCTGGACACTATAATGTGTTCTTTCATGTTTCCTTTTACCGTTCTAAAAACAGGCTTACTTCACTCTTTTCCTATATCTTTACCATCAGATACTGTAAGAAAGTTTGCTTAATTGGTATATGAAACAGGTAAACATTTTAACTGCAAGAAAAATAATGTTTCTTGATATCAAGTCACGTTTTGACATCATTAAAACAGCTAAAGCCACTCTGACGAGTAGCAAGAAACACGTGAATTGTCAACATAAAGAATATTTTTTAATCAAAAGAGAAAGATTACAAAATACGTTGACATCAGTACAAAAACCAAAAAGCCTACCTTCTAACGAAAACTAACGAAACCTGTCCTGCAAGAAGATGGAATATATTTTGATGTCAATATTTTATCCAATAAAAACTTTTTGACGCTAAAAACAAGTCACCACACCTAACTACATCTGTCTTAAGTTAGCCAAACCAGAACTTTACAATCTACACGAAGCTTTCTAACTAACATACTGCTAGCCGTTAGCTTTTTATTACAGTGCATTTTGATAAGAAAATGATCTCTACAAGAGCCAAAGAATGTAGCGCAACCTAATCTGGTTAAGACGTGTTAAAAAAGCGCATTTATATGCGTAGCGTAATATGAAAAGCTTGC
>JAUUEG010382923.1:0-10858 GCA_032361445.1 Panulirus gracilis | reverse complement strand
GCAAAGCCTCTTCAAAGAACTTCTTCAAAGGACCTCTTATAATAATAACAATAATGATAATAAAATAATAACAATAATAATAATAATGATAATAATAATAAAATAATAATAATAATAATAATAATAATAATAATAATAATAATAATAATAATAATTATAATAATAATAACAACAACAACAATAATACAACTACAACAAATGAGCAGACATTGTCATATAATGGATAGAAATCACGCTCCACAAACATGATCACTCCAGCGATATCTACGGCTTTCAATGGATTAAAAAAGGACCAAATATGCAGAGAGTTGAAGATGTAGGAGAGAATTAAGGATATATCTTAACTCGGGTCCCTAACGAGCGCTGCCAATCACCTCCTAACATGTAATCAGCTGATAGAGCGCTGATCACGTACACAGATCGTGCCTCCCTGCTACCCCGAACCTCCTGTTTTACCCCGTAATTCACAGGGACGGGTCACGTGCCCTGCCACTGGCCACTCGGACCATCAATCCTCAAAGGACTAAACGAGCAGTTGGTCAATGAAGGTCACAACTCACCTTCCCGAGCCATTCTACGTCTCGTCGTTCGATGTGAATCCACTGGCAGTGCTGATGCGTAGGTCAGACGCGACACTGGCCAGGCTGAGCCAATGAAGAGGTAGTGACGCCTAATTGGCAACTCAATTAGTTGCGGCATACGATCATTAGATGGCGCCTACATCGGTGTGCTTCCTACAACTAAGGGACTGTATATCCACCTACGACAAAGAAATTCGTAGATGAGGACACAACAAAAGCTTTTGTCTTCAAGAAAATGTCTTATATAATTCCACTTGATCCAACCAGCTGATTTCTTACCCTTGTGTCCACCACATCAAGACAGAATAGTTAACCAAGAGAGGTGATAAGCACTATCTGCAACGATAAGCAACGAGGATGATAATGAATATATGATAATGACAAAGACTCTTCTTATCATTGATTTAATTGTTGTACAAATTGATGACCAGGAGGGTTCATATTGCCTGGCTGGAAGACATACGAGGAAGCCACTTTTCAAACAGATAAGAATTCATGTGTGCCATGTAAAAAAAAGAATCAATATTAAATGACTTAAATAAGACGACTCGCGTTATAGGTGTTAATAGTAAAAAAATCATATCTGTTAGAACAGTGAGATATAATTCAAGATTTAGAGATTAGTGAACATATATAAATATATTTTTTTTTCCTTTGGTCTCGAAATTGCGCCTCTGGTCGGGAATGACATCCTTGTTGACATGGGAAATCAAGAGAGAATCATCTCTTGGCTTCTTGGACGTCTCCTGCTGTTGGAAATTGCTGTTAGTATCCTACACGACTGTCCCTAGCTTAATCTTCATTCACATTTTCATTTCAAATGTGGTTTCTGCGCTTATTCCCCCGTCAACACATACTTTTGTACGCCCAAATATGTCACCTGGCTCAAGATCTCTCCATATTGCCACTTTATCTTGTCGCCCGCTGCTCCCCTAATGCCACGAGATTAAGATACCTTTCTTCCATTACTTAAATTCCTGCTGTGAGGACGTGGCAGCCTGTAGATCCTAAGTTAAAGTTGTCTACCCACAAGATTTCGCCTTGCACCATAGGGAATGGTTGAACATCTCCCATGCCGATGGTGAGGGGGGGGGAGGGATCAAAGCCCCTCACGCTCTCATATTTTAATGATCCAGAGCAAATTACCTCTCACCTTTGATTCTTAACTACTTTAGGTGACAAGAGGCAATTCACGACATCCTGAGCATCTGTATAGCCTATCTAAATCATGCTATAGTTTCTATAGTGTTTATGATACATGAATTATACACGTACGAGACCTCATACGTGTAGCTATCCAGTTCTTAAGATAAAAGTGGAAATTATATATATATTATAAACGAAAATCTATGTGTTCATTAAAGTTAATAGTGTCAGACACTCTGTAGCTAATTAGTATAATTTATTGTACTCTTTATCACCTCTGTTTCTACCATCATATATATTGAGAATGAACATGTCGGCAAAATTAGTCAGCACTCCAGACCATGATATGTCATGGCTTAAAGAACATCTCAACTCCCATTTTAGGGACCTAAAAAGGGATTTTAGTCTCCTGGTCCTCACTCGTGCGGGAACCCGCTGAGACCGAGTATATAAAACTCTCATATATAGAAAAATAGATTCCTATAGATTATAAGGATTATATATAAGGTCATTATGGTATAATAGAGGTCATGTGAGGTCAGGCCCAGATCCGGAGTGGGGGAGTGGGGTGCGCCCACCCGCCTGGACCCGGACTTCAAGCGACCCAAACTGTGACCAGAGCCACTCAAGTTGGCCACCCGTTCCTCCTCCTCCTCCTCTGGGATATTATCGTCCCTAACTGTGACCCAGGCCCTGTGACCCCCACTCTGGGACGTGCTGGTGAGGTAGTGGGGTGCGAGGATGGCGTCAGGCGTCGTGTATAGGCTGAGGTGCAACCTGTTGGGCCACTCCAAGGACGTGAGGGCTGTGGCCACCACTGGCCAGGGGCTGATCCTCACGGCCTCCAGGGACACCACGGCCAAGCTATGGGCTCCCGCGGCTGATGGGTGAGGGCGACAGTCACACTAGATGTTTAGAAATATATATATATGACGTAGGAGTGATTATATATATGGTATGTGTGGGCTACCATGTTGTCAGAGGATGCAAGTTGCATCGGGGTCGGAGTATCGTCTGTCTCTTGGCTAGTTATGGAGGCACATGATTGGCTTTGGTATATCGTACATATATTTTGCATTAATATGGCTGTTTCTGGCGAGAGGCCACCCTGAGTAGGTGGGACTAGATTACGGTTTGATATCTCAAGTGTCTCTGTGGGTAACATTTCCCAGGCTCGGGTTGGTGCGGCATCCTGCTCGTATGGATAATGTTCCGTGTTTTGCTACTGTTACAGTTGGGATGATAATTTTTTATTCTAATGAGTGCGAGTAATTTTTGTATACGTGTGCTAAAATAATTTCGTAGTACGGTATTGCTAGAAATGTAAGCCATACGACATTTTGTAAACTTAGAATTTTGTATTTAGCTTTTGGTAGAAACACACATACTTTTATTAATTTAGGGAAGTATATAAGCTATTTTACAAGGTAAATAGACACAAAATGATCCTTTAAATATCGTGGGAAAGGATTACGATACATCAAAAAATTTTGGCTGTGTTCTGAGTATGTTAATGAGCCATCATCACAAAATGGTTGAGGAAGCTGTGTTGTCAGTCTGTGAAAAGGATTATTGTGCCGGAAAAGTTTTAGTCATTAAAATTCCAACAATTATCTATTTTGATATGAGAAAAGATGGCTGAATGTTAAGTTTAGATCCATATCACTCTTGGCATTGGATATTGAGTGGTTTTCTACAATGCTTGTTTAGTGCTTAGATGATATATTAACAGTTTCTCTTGAATGATTCGAAGCTTAAAATTTTGTTGACTAACATTAATTGGCTTCATTATGTCTGTATTGTACGTAAGTCTGCAAGAAGATTGGCAAAGATTTTGGCAAGAATGTTTTAAATTCCCAGCTGATGTATGATCCTTTACCTTATCCACAGATGTCGCTATTAACCCAATAGCACACCTTGAAAAAATATGCAACACACACACTCAAAAAGCATGAGTATGATTACGTCAGTAGGATGGGAAGCTGGGTTTTTACGACAACAATTGAAGTCAGTTTTTTAATTTTTTTGATCAAAGAAATGATTTTTTATGTTTTTAGGTGAGAGTAAGGTTGACTTTTCATTTATTCATATAAATGCGTTGTATGTAAATGGTAAGTAATTATGTAAATAATGCATAAAATATTTAGAATAACATAGTAAGTGAAAGATATGTTTATTATACTTATGGGATGCATAGAATCATGGATGAAAAAACTATAACGTGTAACATACGTAGGTTTATTTTGATGAAATCACAAAGAAAATGCCTATAATCTTAGCATACAGTGCTAACATAGATAAGTGGCATCACTACTGCTAGCTAGAGCTCTCCACCATCAACTCAATACATTCCTGTGCTTGAACATTTTTTTCTTCAGTTACACTTGAAATGGAGATTTTCCGTTGTGTATGAAATATTCAGATTTATTTTTTGTGTATTAGATGAGCATTATTTTAGACATATGCTGCAGTTTATTCTAGATACAGTGTACAGAACACTTACTACTATTACATTATTTGATATTTATTGTTATTTTTTATTATACATAATTGCTGTTTCCCGCATCAACAAGGTAGTGCCAGGAAACAGATGAAGAATGGCCCATCCACTCATATACATGTATATATATATATAAACTCCCTCATACGCACATATACATACGTGTACATATCATCATGTACATACAATACCTACACATATGCAGAGATATACATACAAAGAAATTATTACAATGAAATATAATACTCCAATTCATGCTCTGCAAATGTTATTGTATTCCCTCATCATCAGAGTACTGGTGGCATTACAGAACAAAATCACTCAATATCCATAGCTACTTTTGATGAAAGAGTGTACTAAACTTTTACTGTAGGTAAGGTTCCACATTAAAGATGTGGTAATTTAACTCGATTGATGATGCATCATGTGGTAGTAATTTTGCTGACAGATATAAAGGCACAGGTTTGTCATTTGGTACTGGGTCAGTATTGTTGATTTTTAGTGCTGTATTTGACTGGGTGATTATATGCTTTAGTGGTGTGTATTAAAACAAGGTGTACTTATTATCTTTGCTGAGATGGCACGGGCAACTGAAGCTCTAATCAAGACCCTCTCCTTAATGCTATATCCCTAGCCTGAGCCAGGTACCCATTTATCAACCAACTCCTGGGATGGATGGACTGAATACTGCAGCCAGGATTTGAACCGATGCGTTCAACCTTGAGTGGTAAGGAACACTAATCACTACACTACGTTGTGCTAGTTGGTTCCCAGTGAAGGTAGGCCTGAAGCAGGGTTTTGTGATGTTACCATGGCCGTATCATTTCTTTATGGATTAGGTTATGAGGGAGATGAATCCAAGGATTTAGGAGGAATGTGGAGGTATGCAGTGTGAGGTGGGGTGGGGGGCCTGGAAGGTAGCAGGTTCAAGTGAGAACCAGGGCATGTGAAACGTTTGGGGTAAACCATAGAAAGGTCTGTGGGGCCTGGATGTGATAGGGAGCTGTGGTTTCATTGCATTACACTTTACACTATCTCGCTGAAGCAGGGATTAGCAGTGCTGTTTCATGTAGGGTGGGGTAGTGCCAGGAATGGATGAAAGCAAGCAAGTATGAATATGTACATGGGTATATGTGTAATATGTATATATTTTTATGTGTGCGCATATGGGTGTTTATGTATATGTATGCGTATGAGTGGATGGGCCATTCTTTGTTTCCTGGTACTAAATCGCTGATGTGGGAAATGGCGATCAAGTAAAATAGATTATTATATTAGAGAAATGTAATGTTGGGAACAGGTGAATGAGCAGTGATGGAAAAATATCCTCCCTCGGCTCTTTCCTCAATTCCTTATTTTGGAAAGTTATACAGTCAGTCACAATTACTTCACCTCAAAAACTCTTAACTTCAACAGTGGATTTCCCCAAGAAGTTCTTTTTCAAACCCTATTCAGTCTTTTCTAATAAGACCTATCATTACCTCAGGTAGATCTCAATTATGAACTTCCTTTTGTATGCAGACAACATCACAATCACTTCAATAAGCCCTGACACAGTAGCAACATCGAACATACAGCGCTACATTACTCAATTGCAACAGTGACCCACCCAAAATGTGATGTCTGCTTATCCACAAAAGTCTTTAATCACTCCTTTAATCCCAGACAGACATGAATACAGCTCACACCATCCAGTATCTTGAATGAACTGTCTCTCCTCCTGAGCAAAACACCAACCATTCAAGGCATTACACACAACACACACAGGACATGCACTAAAGAAAAAGAAACCCTCAACATATATGAACACTTTATCTGCCCCACTTTAAACTATACCCCACCTGCCTGGTCTTCCACCCTCTCAAAAGTAACTATAATGAAGCTGTAAACCACAAAATAATGCTCGTAGAGTGATCATTCGCTGCTTAGCAACCACAAACGCTCATCACCTTCACAATGAAACAATGACCCTCCCAATACAGACCCATCTCAACATGCTTGACACCTAGTTCTTTGCAGCAGCACTAGACCACTTCCACCCGAACCACTCTATAATTAACCACCAACCCCAGGTAGAAATAGAAGGCCTACACCTGACTCACACTTAAGTGATGTATCCTCAGATCCCTCCACTTCCAACAAATATAACACTCACAAAATGCTTATACATTGAAGTAACCCAATAAGCACTAAACAGCCAACTTTCCAGTTTAAGTTTAAACTCTAGTAGCCTTTAGAAATCGCAATCTCCAGGCAGACTTTAATCAAATTCTCACGCTAATGCTGCTGACATCACCCATCACTACGACAATACAAGCATTGTTTCAGCACATTCCAAGACCCTTCATGCCCATGATGCAGTTACCATAAAAAAAGACACAGCACTTATTACTCAGTTGCTTTACACTCTCTTCACATAGATAAACACACGACATTACAGCACTTTATGACCTGTGGTCCCGACAGGTGGATGTGGCCATCTTCCTGAGTGCTGCAGAAGCCTCATAAGGATAGAAGGGACTCCCTGGGCAGGAAGTAAGTACCCTATGAAAAGATAATTATTGTACACTGGCCGTTCACCCACCTGAATGCTGTCCATTCAGTACCTGACCACAATGTTATTGAGGAAATTATGCTACTTTTTATGGTTTTTGTTTTGATAAAAAACAATTTTTTTTTCCACATGGGAAATTCTCTTTGGATCAGTTTTACATTTGAAAGGATAAGTTTTAATTCACATTTTCAGGGATTACAATAATGTAGAGTATAAATAAATTGCTGAATTTTGGTTAACTAAGCATCACCAACTAATTCAGGAGAATGTTTGGAAAAACATGTTAACAGTTGTCCGTGAAGTGAAGTGATCATATAGTCTGTAGAACTGTAGTTCTACTACTGTGTAGTATGTAGTACTCTAGGACGTAGCTAGCTGTGCTACATTGCATGAGTTTTTGGTGCAAAACACACATGCTGCATACTTACCAAGTGTGTTATTGGTGGATAGTTTACTGTGTTCTGCAAATAATAGTAGTAATTTGTCAGCAGCATTGCAACGAAAGTGTTCAGCAGAAAATTTGTCAGCAGCATTATAACGAAAGTGTTCAGCAGAACAACATTGACCAGGGTTTGCTCATGATGAGATGCCTTTTAATGCATAAAGTTTGGACTTTTTATCACTTACAGTTGTTTTAATTTATATGGATATTTACCATGTTAACTGTCATCATCAAACACAACTCGTTGAAAGCAAACATTCCTTTATGCTGTATGTTGAATATTTCTATTTATCCGTCACTTTCGGAATTATGTAAACTTGCTGCAGTCAGCTGGTAATTCGATGTTTCTATCCCAGTTGCAATGTAGTTTCTAAATCTTTACTACATATTTGCATATCAACGTGATTTTTTTTCCCCCCACAGTGTTGCATATGAAGAGAAGCAGATTTACGTTGGCCATTCTTCATATGTGACGAGTGTGTGTATGATACCAGGTGACAGTGAACATCCAGAAGGTTTGGTTGCAACAGGTTCAAGAGACACCACAATCTTGATTTACTCTTTGAATGGTGGACAACCATTACACACACTAACTGGCCACTCTGATACTGGTGAGTTCTTCATGTATCTCTAGGCACTGTTTGAATTTATTTTAGTTTATTTAAAAGAAGTAACTTTAGCAAATTTACATGAATATCGGAGACGGTTTTCTGCTGTGATGAGGAACCGTTGTGAATTTAGCCCATGACATTATCTCTGCAGCATACACCTTAAGGTGGTCTCTTGCTTAATTTTTCATCACGGCTTCTCTTTAATTTGAACTTTAAATTTGTGGAGTAAAGTATTGTATTCTGTCGGTAATATCACTTTTAAGTGAATGGACATTTTCGAGACAAAGGTCATAAAGTGTTGTGACGTTATGTGTTTGTATGCTTGTTGAGAGTGCAGGCCAGTTGAATCATAGCGCTCAGTGTCTTCTTTATGATAGTTGCGTCATGGGCATGAGAGGTCTTGGAATATGCTGAAACAGTGCATGTGGTGATGTAGTGATGGGTGATTTCCACAGTGTAGGCTAGAGAGTGGGACTTTTTTTTCTGGGCGTTTGGTTTATATTGTGTGTATGTCTAAGGGACTGAAGTTTAAGAGTGTGCTGGGAGGTTGATTTTGTAGAGCTTGTCAGGTTATTTCAGTGTGCAAGTGTTTTGACATTGTTGATATATGTTGGGGAGGGGGATCCTTGAGTAGATAATACTGGAGGGTGAGGCAGGAGGAAGCTTTTTATTTCTAATTGGTGGGGGGAGGGTGGGGGGTAGGCAGTTAGTAATTATTTCCCTTCATATGTGATCCATCCAGGGACCTCACTTCTTCACATTAGCTCTGTAGAATCACAGGTGTTTTTTGGCAAGAACAACATATGGATGATAAAACTGCTGGAATATTTTAGATCCTTTATTTGAAAAATAAATGACATTCACCTCAAAATACCTGATCTCTTGATGCATTCTGCAAGATGGATATGTGCAGACAGTGTTTATGTGGTGGGTATGATGCTACAAAGTGTTTTTTCTGTATCATTGAAATGGTTAATCATGTCAAATAAAGTTTATTAGACATTTAGTTCTGGCAGGGGTTTATTAGTAATTTGGCAGGTGGGTATTATAGGCCTGTGTTGTTTTGATGGAGTGTCAAGCCTATTCCAGACCTACTTCCACAGACTGATGACTTGCCAATAATCTTTTTAAGTGCTTGAAATATTTCTGTGGAAATGTGTAGTATGAAGTTTTCTTTCGTTTGTTGCCAGTGTCGTGTCTTTCGTGGGGTAATGGATTATTGGTCTCAGGCTCTTGGGACCATAATGGTCGAGTTTGGATAGACTGGGAGTGCAAACATGATCTGAAGGGACACACTGGGCCATTATGGTCGGTGGTATTGGTACCGAATGAAGAGGAAAGTGCACACCAAAAATCAACTAGCATTCTTACTGCTTCAGCTGACAAGACTATCAAGTTGTGGCAGGATGGAAAGGTGAGTCTGTAGTGGCTGCACAGTTTTTCTTTAATCCTTTAATTGCAGCTGGGGAATATAAACCACAGGAATTCTTTTTTGTTATTTGTGCCTGGGGCATTATTGTTAATTTTGAATTGGCCACCTCTGCTTTAAGGCAAAATGTACAGCTATTAATGCTTGTAGTTGTATTCCATGAATTGTTTCCAGATGTTTCAGCCTACATTTTTTCTATATGCTTGTCACTGTATGTCAAGAAAGCCTGCATTGGATCAGCACCCATATATTGCATTAATGATTTAAGCTGTGACAGTCTTGCAAGATAATAGATGTTAAGAATGAAAAACCTCATTAATTTATGCAGTTTATTTTTTTGCTGAAATACTATTAAATACCTCACATCTCACTCCATATACCTTAAAGAACTGGAGTATCTTATAAGCCAGGCTGTGCAGAAGCATAAGTTGAAGGATGCTTAGCAGATGTATACAATATTTCATCAGGTTGCATCTTAACCTCTTTATTTAGGAAATTATGTTCTAGTTAGGTGCGATGAACTTAGGGAGACATTTTCTTTCGGAACATTTGAAAATATCACTTGTAAAGAGTGTACAGTAGATATCAGAACTTTTTTTTATGTTTGGTGAGATATGTATATCCCTTTCACAATTTTCAGTGGATTAAACCGTAACCTTGCCTTGTTTGTCACGTGCATAGAAAAAATAACATGATTTTCTGGTGACTGTAATCGTATTCTTTACAAAGAGTATTGTGAGTTGACCTCAAGTATTTTTCCCAATCCTTTTTACTTTCTTTCTTTAGCAAATTGAATCCATGTATTTAGAGTTGTTAGCTTGTTACTACAGTTTCCTTAACTATATTCTTATGTTACCACTTATGTTTGCAGTAGGAGCATTCAGGTCATTGTTTCTGTTTTATCAACCAGTATTTGTAAAGATTTGAATTGTAACTATTTCCAGTTACTGTCAAGACATATTTTCTTTCTTATCTGCATTTTTCCTCTCCTGCTTATTTATGTATTTATTTGTCTTTCTACATTACTGTAGGTACATATATTTTTTCTCATTTTACAGGAATGCAAAACATATTCTGGCCACAAAGACTGTGTTCGAGGACTAATGGTTTTAAGTGCTAAAAATTTTCTGTCCTGCTCGAATGATGCTTCTGTTATATTGTGGGCCATCACAGGAGAGGCATTGTCTACATATTATGGACACACAAATTTCATTTATACGTAAGTCATTTGTGTCCCTTGCTAGGTGATAAGGAACAAAATGATGGAAATTCCATTTGATTGCCTGTCCATCTCTCTAACACTGTTGTGCCTGAGTCTTATTTCGCAGACTGTATGAGGTTCTTCAATAAACATGATAGGCTTGTGGATCAGCATAAGAGAAACAGGTATAGAAAGGTTGCGGTCAAGTTTCCATGGCAAGGTTTAGTGCTTCAGGGAGTTATTTTGAATTAAATGGTCTTCTTTTATGAACTGTTTGCCTGCAGAAAATGCGAGTCTCTTGCCTAACCAGACATCCCATATCACTACATATTTTATTCTTTTATTATACTTAGTCGCTGTTTCCTGCATCAGCAAGGTAACACAAGGAAACAGA
>JAUUEG010381818.1:0-14815 GCA_032361445.1 Panulirus gracilis | reverse complement strand
AGAACGTTCTTCCCTAAATATAGTAGCGTGGGGCACACTGAGGCAGGTTGCTGATGCTCACACTGTTAGAAACACTAGTCTCGGTGACCGAATGTATGATGATATCACCCTGAGAGTGTTATATGCTTGTACCCACAATGTATGTACCTTAGCCATGTATCGCCTTTGAAAATACATGCAGTTGGACAAGGCTTTTTGCAAACACTGTATAGAGAAAAAAAATCCAAGTTATGGTCATTTTGCCCAAAAGGTGTAATTAACAGTATGCAATTTTCCTCCCAAAAGCTAGAATTTTCCTCAAACCTGGACCAAGTAGTCTGGTTCAGGGAGGATATACAATATACAACTGAAAAACTTAACAAATGAGCCTCAGTATGTTAGATTATCTTGTCCCTAGTATTAAGTTTAAAATGGAATGGGAAACTAAGGAAAGCTCCCTTTTTTGGAGGTTTTGATCATATGAAAGACTGAACAAATGACCCCCAAAACATTAAATTCACTTGTACCAAGTATCAAGTTTGAAAAACAACAAATGAGCCCCAATACATTAAAATTCTCTTGTCTCTATATAAAGTTTAAACTGGATTGGGAAACTGAAGGAAAGCTCCCTTTTTGGATGTTTTGATCATATAAAGAGAAATGTCTCTAGATTTTACAGTCTATAGAAATCCACTAACTCAGTTACTTACATTCATTCTGTAATCATTTACACTTATTCTGCAATCACCCTGAATATATATTAAAAAGAGTGTTTCTTCAGATATGCTTCTAAGAGCACAGAGAATATGTAGCCCACAGTATTTGGAACATAAATCAAACACAATAAAATGCCAATTACGAGAGCTAGGAGGTCCAAACTGGTTCCTATGTACATCAATGAATGTGGCCAAAACTAACTTTTATAATGTTAAAATTCCAATGCCTCAGGAAGTAGGCTAGAAATGCTTTCACATACCTTATAAAAAGGCTACACTTTTTATGTTAAGATAGGTTCACAGAAATAGTGATTGTAAAACAATTTTTAACTATCCTAATAACACGAGTAGCAATGTTGTCAATGCATACCAAAAGACAGATCTGGAAGGTAATCTTGGGGTTCATAACATTCCTTTTACCCAGTGCAACTTGGCATATATTGGCCAAACTGGTTACAATTTATATACTGGGGTTGCTGAACACAAGAGATCTGTTGGATAAAAGCCAAAAAAGCTCTGCTGTTTCTAATCATGTCTAAAATGAAGGCCACACTATGGATGAGAATAATGCCTCAATAGTATGTAAATAAAAAAGTTTTTAAACAAAAATTGTACAATCCACACTTATTCCCTGCAAAGAAATTATTGATATTTCACTTGGTCAGAGGACTCCAGACATCATAACAACTGCAGCTAGTAAGAGAATGATATATAAGGTGCTAACTCCGCCCAAACACATAAGACAGATCATATAACTTAAGGTAGCATTAAAAACAGAGGACTGTGCCTTAGAGGGAAAATCCTCACTTGGCCCCCTTCTTTGTTCCTTCTTTTGGGAAATCAACAAAATGGGAGGGGAGAATTTCCAGCCCTGCCACTCCCTCGCCTTTTAGTCGCCTTTTATGACACACAGGGAATATGAGGGAAGTATTCTTTCTCCCCTATCCCCAGGGATAGTTGATATAGCTAATATTTCTATACATTTTTCTTGCTAGACTTTAATGCATCTAATCTTATGACACTTCCATGAAGAGGGTCATAGCATATGGACCAAAAGTTCCATGAAGAGGGTCACAGCGTATGGACCAAAATATAGAGATGTCAAAAAGCAAAGGAGCTTAGGGATGTGCTGTGGAGATGATATGTGGCAATACAGTCAGCCAGCATTCGAAAGGGATAAGAAAGAAAGGGGATCTCGTTTCAGTGCACTGTACATGAAAGTAAGAGAGTGGATGTGCGTGAATGAGGTCATTTCTTTGTATATTCCTGGCACTACCTCATTAACGTGAAAAAAGCAAACGTATATGTAAAAAAGAAAACAAAGAATAATCACAGCAGGATAAAAAAGGAGGAACACAACACCTTTAAAAGAATACTGTAAATAATGCAAGAGATACTCCAAAACTTTCTCATAAATTAACTACGCAGTTAATTAGGCTAAAATATTTGGAGAGAAGCATTATAGAGGATGACCTAACAATATGCAAAGAGGTATATGATAAGTTCAAGTGTTTTCACAGTGGCAGACACTACAGTCTCAATATAAATGAGACAGAAGAGAAAAAATTTCCTGAAAATGACTTAATTATCTTGAGGAAACAATGGTTCATGGTTCTGAAGAAGTTTTCCCATGTGCATAAGAAGAGCACATGCCACTTGGAATATTGTTAAAGTTAAAGCATTAATGAAGGAAAATTTGTCCACATCCACCAGAGGGAAAATGTCATATCCATCTTTAAGAATGGAAACAGGAATGTCGCAGTGAACTACAGACCAATGTATCTTGACAAATGAAGCTTGTGAAATAATGTTAAAGATAATCAGAGAGCAAGATGACTATTTGTAAATGAGAAACTACATAAGCAAGAGACAACATGGATTCAGGAAAAGGAGGTCATATGTAACAAACGTCCCTGACTTCTTAGAGAGAGTGAGCTCTATTTCATACAAAAGAGAAGGTTGAGTGAATTGTATCTGGACTGCCAGATATCATTTGAAAGTGCACCATATATGTGATTGGTAAATAAGCTGAATCTTCAAGCATGAATCAGAGTACAATACCTTCATTGGATGGGAAATTCCCTAAGCAGAAGGGAAGAGGACACTTATCAAACCAGCCTCTCAAAATGGGTTGCACTCACCATGGAGTGCCACAGAGATCAATCCTGAGAGCACTGGTCTTCTTGATCTGAGTAAATGACTTGCCAGAGGGACTGAATTTATGTCTGAATATTTCTATGGAAGATGCCGAGATCATAAGGGAAGTAAAGAGCAAGAATGACCTACATAAACTCTTGTTGGTGAGATACAAGGTTGAAATTCAGGCTGAGCAAATATAAAGTACTGAGGATGGGACAAAGTAAAAAAAAAAAAAAAAAAATCAAGAATGATATTACTTAACAAGATAAAAGCTGCAGGACTTTGTGAGTGGAAGGATTTAAGAGTCAATATTGTATTGAGCCTGCTTTAAGCCACTTTAACCTTAAAGCACGGAACAGGAGAGAAACTGTCTATTGACAAATACCAAAATCAAAGTCAAGTATCTAATAAATTGTTTATATCCTATATCAAGAAAAAACTAGAATGTACTCTAAAGTTTGGTCACTGCACTTGAAAAACACAAAGAACTAAATGAGAAGGACCAGAAGAGGAAAATAAAGTTGGTCCCGTAATTAAAAAGGCTGAGTTACTGTTTCGTGCTACAGACCATAAATTTGTTCACCCAGAAAAGAAGAATAAGGGGTAGCTTGATAACAATCTTTATATTTCCAACCCAGCTTCATGATGTCAAGATTGAACATTCCTTCAAAAAATGAAAACTAAATGTCCTGAGGCATTAACATGAAAATGAATAAAAGAAGACTTTTTAGATAAAATGTAACAAAGTACTTTCATAGCACAGTACAGAATAAAATCAGTGATGAAACTGCAAATGTAAACAGTGTAATGAAATTCAAAAGACATATGATAGCACAGAAATGTGGTGACAATAAGGGGATAGAAAAAAGTTAGAGAGATCAGGTTTTAGGAGTGAAGAACTTCCTCCATGTACCATATAAATACCTTTCATAATACTCCACACACTACAAGCAAGAGGGAATAAACTGGCTGATGAGTACTGCAGTACCTATAATTATCTGATTTTAAATATGGAGAGGGATACTGAACATCTGCCCCATCTCTGCTTACAAAGCCTACTGTCAAATGGACAGGTGGCCATCATGTCAGACTTTGACACCATGAGCATGCTTTCTTTACACATGACTAACACGTCATTGATGACATTGGTCACTGCATTCCAAGGTATGGAATATATTCCATATAATCTTTCTTCCAATTAATTCCAAGCAAAGGTTAAGAAAGTGTGCAGTACTAATCATGTCTTGCTGTCAGACTCAGACAATCATTCATCAAGAAATATGCTAATGAACAATGTTAAATACATAAAAGTGAAAACTTTTCAATAGTTTTTCCATAAAAGACATACCTCTTACACTCGTTTATTCCTAAATTTTCAAAAAAGAAAGCTATTTACAATGCTTTATTCATACATTTTCGTTTTTTTCTACTTCTACAAACAGCAAACAAAAATCATGCAGTTATTTTCATTACCTTATCATGAAAATACGACTACAAAAACATTCCATACCTTTGTTTTTCAACTTCTTAATATGGATATCTGTGTCTTCTTGGTCCCTTAGTAATGGATGAAAGAATGTATACACAAGATCTGAGTGTGAAATCTCAGGTGCCAGGTCAAACAGGGTGGCAAGGAAAAGTTCAATCTCCAATTTTCGCTTCTCTGCAACAGCTTTAACTTCTGACCGGCCAATCTGTACACCCTTTGGAAGGCTGAAAAGATATTCACCAAATGTATTACAAAAAATGAAGCTTTAAAATGTGGTACACCACCCTTTTGATATATCCTAGTAATGAAGCCTATTAACTCTTTGAACAGGTTTCCTATAACTATTTTCATTATCTTACATTTGTTTATACTCAGTCAACACATCCTCCTCCTAATTCGACCAGTGAGGTTTTGTATCCTAAACAGACGAAAATATAATTCTATTCCCACACAGTCCCTCTTTACTCCTGGTATTTACAAATACACTAAAATATCTTCCTCAAAAAGTGATTATCTGTTACACATTCTACATAGATTTCATCCATGCATCTTTACTCTCACTTTTCCAAACCACCTATCCTTCTCTCATCACTATCATATGCTTTCAATTCTAATCAATCGACTTAGGTTATCCCTCAGAAGTCCTCTTACTTCTTATCTAAATGGATGCATTACAAGATTCTTTCACACTCTATGTTCTTTCCAGTCACTAACACTCTCAGAATGCAGATAATTCTCCTTTGCATGACACCTCACTCAACTTATGCTTTTACACTGTCTTCAGCTTTTCTAATGCCATCTTTTCTAATCATTACTCCTGAAAACTTAAATATCTATCTATTTATCTATACCTCTGACAACCTACATCTCATACTTTTCTAATCCAAGAGATATTACACTGTACCTGACTATCTCTTTAAAACTCTGAAATATATGCCTCTTGCTATTACTTATGTCTGCTTTCAATATCCTCCCCAACATACATTATCAAAGTGAGCTACAATTAAAACTGAAATCCTCCTAGGATTTAGCCAGTTGAACAGAATCATCTACATACAAGTACTCTAATAATCACCATTTTTTCCCACCAAAGTTCAGCTACAGTCTGTAATCACTCAACTGCATATATATATCTTACATAAAAGGGCTTAACATCCATTTCAAACTATATTTCACTTACAACCATAAGTCTATCATGTATATCCCAGAGAATCAAAATTTCTCAAATTCCTTTACTAACAATACATATTTGCTGCATGACCTGTTCTCCTTTCCCTTGGACTTTTTCTATACCTGTGTTTTTCCACCTATTTCTTCACAGCAAACATCTTTCTTACAACTTCTTTCTTATTCTTTCTCTTCTTTTCATCCTAAACCATTCATCTTCACTATTCTTATTTCAGAAAAATTTTGATAGAAAAAATTATATCTATAACTCAAATATGTGTCAAGCAATTCATCATGCGAGCTTCTTGCAAACAATACAGAAATTATTTTAATTCATCTGAGCTTTCAGTGAACCTGTGATCCTTTTCCCTTGAATAACTCTATGCCTAACTTCAGCCATCCACTATTACCATTATCAATCATCAATACTAAACACTCAAACTTTTTTACCTCTGATTGTTTTCCATTCAAATAGATGCTGTGCATATTGCCCACCTCTTTCACAAACAAAAATCATGTTTTTGCTTGCATATACTTGAATCATCAGTGACTTTCAATTTCATTCATTCCCATCACTGAATAAGCTAATATTACATATACATTAGCTGTGAAACTTAAATTTTGTTACACCACAGTTTAGTAGTTCACTGCAATAATCCAACCTCACTCTATTCTCATATCTTTCTCTATCCACAAAAACAAAAGCAAAAAATCATGGTATTACAAAAACATGGTATGCTACTAAACTTACTTCAAGTCACCTTAATCTGGCCTAACACTGATTCCATTTAAATGCTCTTTATACTACTCAAGTTTTTCATGTACACAAGAGAAACTCAGAACTTTCTTCAGTAATTTCTGTAACTTTATCATGTCTATATCTTTTGAATTTTCTCCATTACCTGCTCTTTCCTTTACATATCTACCTTCTTCATAATCTACACTGCGTCTCAAAATCCTTTTAACAAGAGCACTCAACAATCCTATCATACAGCAAGCCAACTATACTAAAAAAAGGCATTCCTCTGTTTTGCTAATAGTTCATTCAAATCCCATTATCTTCATACAGTGAAATAGTTGCCTCTGACCAATCATAAGGCAGAGAAACATTCTTCCATGATGTACACACACTTTTCATTCTATTCAACAATCTCAGTGCTTTTGTTTCTTAAGTTTTTTCAACTGCTAACAAAATCAGAATAATCTAAAGCAGCTTAACAAATTCTTAAAATAATCTAAATAACCTCTGCCGAAATGTTACACGAAACCCAAATGAATAACTGCATTTTTCGGAATGCAAAAATGCTCCATATCCCACTCTGACATCTCATCCTGAATGCGAAGGGACATTTGGTACTAGTAATCTAGGAATGAGAAAACAGAAAGACTACACAAAAATTATGTAATTCTTCACAAAGATATTCCTTAATCTGCAAAGACAATTACTCTTAAGTGGTGGGATTCAGCCAACTTGACATACTGTGCATGTGCAGATTGCTGAGCATGTTCATCTGGTTAACCTTAAAATTCTTTTAAAGTTTTTATTTTTCAAATATTTTATCGATGCAGCAGCCAAGCTTGAGGAATATAAGTAAACATTCTGATGCTGAAATAACACTGGATATAAAATGGAAAAAAATGATGAACCAAGATTTCCATCTTGCAAAATAATAAAGATTAAAAACTGTGCTCACCCATGTATTCTGGCAAGTGGAAAAATGAGACATAATTTTTGATGAAACTCGGAGAATTCTCTGTAGGAACGAAAAAGATATGATGGTTCTCGTTGTCCTTCTCGCTCCAATTCCAAGATATAAACATAGTACTTGTTTGGGTTGTAACGTTTTTGATAACTATACAGCCTCACCATACGAATTTTGCCATCTTGTGCCGCCCTGTAAGAGATAAGCTGACAGTTACGGCTTCAGAGTGTTAAAAAAAAAACATAAATTAATACATTATTACTATATTCCACTTGACTCTGTCATTCACTTTCTCCTGTTAAATTAAAACTGAATGGATCTTCTTCGCTTTTGCTTGGTACTTTTCCATAGTCATTTTCACCACCAAAATCTCATATATGCATAAACTACCTTTCCTAAAAACCCCTTGCTCCTCACTTATTCTGCATTCAGTCACTTCAGTTACTCTATCAATCAACATTCTGGGAAATACTTTTCCTGGTATACTTAACAGACTTTTTTCCCTCTAATTGCTAAATACATCCTTAGCACCCTTTCCTTTGAATAAAGGAACAATGGTAGCTTTCACCTAATCCTCAGGCACAATCCTCTGCTTCCACATTAAATCAAACATCAAATGCATCCCCTGTGTCTCACTTTCTCTTCCATTTCTTAACATTTCACCTATAATCCCATCCACTTCAGATGCCTTTCATATCTTGTTACTTATCATCCTCTTGATTTTCACTTACATTCTGACCATTTTCTTCCTTCGTGTGTATTTACAGCTGAAGACATATCCACGAAACACTGCTGGGACTATCATATTCCCAAAACAGATAATGACCTCTCTTCTGCATAATCCTTCCTGCATCTACATCTAAGCCCTCTTTACCGACCAAAGACTCACTTTAACCCCCATGGTTCCATCCACTGTCATGTCCACTTGCTAAGAGCATTCCACTTCCCATGCAAACTTTCACTCAAACCAACCTGTCTCATGTCCAGCTGTACCTCATTACTTTACTTTTGTTTACATTTACTTTCAACAATCTCTTTTCACACACTCTCCTGAACTCTTCATGTGGATAATCTGTATATACATTTAGGCAAAAAACTTGCACATTTCTGCAACTCACGTGTAAGTCCGTGGGATAAATGATAACAAGAGATCATCTGAATGATCCCCTGACCACCTCAACTGAGCAAGATTGTGAATGAAAAAGTTAACCTGAAATAGAAAGAGTGAGCATGATAACAATCACTTATTTGTACATTATATGCTCTGTATTACATAAATCTATTATGATACTACTGAAATATAAAGGCTTTATGATCTTCAATTCTAAACAGGTACAGTTTTGGTTTACATATGAAATGCAAAAACTGCGTGAGTTTTGTGAAAAATTAACATGAATTTGAGAAACCTAACAAATCATGTATGCCATACACTTAAAACAATAAATCAGAGTTACTTTAATGAAAGCAATATTTCTTGCTGAGGATAAGAAGCAATTACAAGGCCTAACAATTAAGTGCAATTATGATTACTTGCTGGTAACAGTAGTGGGTAGGATCATTAGTTAGGAGCCTCTGACAACAATGTGCTAGAGTTGCCCTCTCCCAGTGACCTGTTAAGGTTGAAGCACTAAAGGCTAAGAAGCAGCACTAGAGTTCAACAGTTATGGAAATTCTTTTGCCATGGCAACCTCCTTGAGGGAGTTCCCAAGGGAATGGGCATCAAAGATATAGATTGACAGACAGACAGAAATAACCAGTTACATATAATTACTTTGCAAATACAGGGAAAAAAATCTTATCACTAGACAACAACATTATGTTTACAACTTTAACTTTACTTGAGCCATCTTATTCTTGCTACTGGACCATGGAGTCATGGAGCCACTGACATGATATAATACTTCATTAAATCATCATAAGGACAGACAGTAAGTTAATCATGCAACCCCAACATCCCTCTTATGGGATTCCTGCTGCTTGGAGGCTGTGCTCCACATAAGAACAGAGTGAGGGGAGCAGCTCTGTGGCAAGATCCTCAATGACACTGCTCATTTCAAACTACTGACCACAGTGCAATGGTAGTCTTGCCAAGGATGTCTTCTTATTTGTGGCATTACCTCTTGTAGGCTTGTTTGTGTTCTTTTTCAAAAGCCCTTATTTTCTTGAGAGAGTCTGTAGGAGGCCTGTACATACATGAGGTCTTTGTAGGAAGTATCACTGTTTTGCTTTTCCACCACATGAACATCTTCAGGAATAAGTCAGTTAGGTTCTATGTGGGAAAAGTGCATGTAAATGTAGCAGATGGAAAAATGTTGGTATATACTGGCTCCATAATCGACTTGTTTCACAGACTGGTACAGCAAAGAACACTACACATGCTAAAACCGAGTGTGAAGAGGTTGGCTGGCATGCTGGGAGAGGAAATTGGAGGCATTTTTTTTCCTGTGGAAATATTCTAGCTCTTCCCCAAGCATCTGTTGACAAAGTCTTCCATCATGCCAAGACTATGTAAAGAGGAAATTAGGTACATCTGTTATGTAATTTCTTTCACCTAGAGAAATGTCTGGCTGAGGATGGTGGGAATGATGTCTCATGCTGGCCTCTCTGCTTCTTTATAATCCCACTAAATCTCTCTGTCATATACTTTTCACATAATTCATATCACTCTTCTTCACTTTCCTCACCAACTGATACATTTAAGAAATGTTCATCCTCATCATCTAGGTCATCTAAGGATCTATGCATTTTCCACAGAGGTACCACCTTTGCATGACCAATATGTTGATGGCTAAAATATTCTCCCCGTGCCTTTCCGTTGATGGTATGACTGATAAGTCACCAAGCACTTCATTTCCAACACACCTACTTATATACTCTTGCATTTAAGGCCCTAGATTTGCATCCATATAGCAGTGTCAGGACTGTATTTCATCAAACATACCCATTTTTGCCCTTAGTGTAAATGACCTCTCTTTTCACACACTTCTCAATGCACTCAGGACTTTGGCCCCTCTCCCAGTCAGTGGTTCACTTCATCCATCATATTACCTTCTGCTGTCATATCCACTCCCTCTCCACTTTCTCCAGGTTTTTTACATTCAGACTCAAGCCTTCACCGAGGTATGTACGTTACGTAGGCTTCCACTGACTCATTTACCTCCTTACTCGAGCCTCCAGCAAGTCATTAACGGCCTCACTTTAGCCTCCAGCCATTTATAACCTCACTCAGGCCTCCAGCGGGTCATTCACAGCCTTACATA
This sequence comes from Panulirus gracilis, assembly GCA_032361445.1. Lineage (NCBI taxonomy): Eukaryota > Metazoa > Arthropoda > Malacostraca > Decapoda > Palinuridae > Panulirus > Panulirus gracilis. Next base: position 4,362 of record JAUUEG010381818.1, on the reverse strand, counting down.
TGATTCCACTTTGTTATTCATTACGTCCTCCGACGCTCACTGACTCTCATTTATTCTATAAATTCTTAAACTTGTTGATCATTCTATTCTCAACACTAACACCAAGACCTTCACCCAGTGGTTCATTCCCCAGGTCTCTCACCAAGACTTTAATCTAGATATTCACGTCCTCAGTCACTCCCTCCCACTTACAGGTTTGGTTTCAAACACCCACGCCCTCACCGAGGCCTCTACTCAGGACTCCTCATGGACCTCATAACTTCATGGTGGCTCCGTCACTCATACGTCCCCGAAAAGTATCCTACTGCCTCCGTCTAGCATCTATAAATTTCCCTCAAAACACGGCTGTTCCTTACATCTGTTTACTTAGGGGTTCATTCTATTTCTTCGTAATCTTTTTCTACTTTACGTAATCTTTCTTTCAGCAATACAGGCATTGCTCTCGTCTTGCTCTCGCTTTACGTTTCAAGAGAAACCATGAAAGTGAGTGATGTGTGTGGTGCGTCAGTGACAAGATCAGGTCCCACACTCCCCCTCTCACCCCTGAAACAAGAGAATAGCAAGTCGAGAACCCGTGCCACCGTACAGCCGACCCAGGTGATGATTAGTTCTTCAGCTGAAGCTTCTACGGGCCATATGCCATCGTCCCCGGGTTACTAGAATGTCTCCCTTAATACGCTTTCCCCTCATTAATCTACCCAGCACACGTGTCCCTCTACCTCTTTTACTGTTTCTTATCGGTCGGTCGTAACGTCTGAAAGTTCGTTTTAATTAGTGGGAGAACGTGTCGCCGCTTACCCCATCCCGTCACCATTGCTCACGCCTCTCCTCACTGTATTCCCACTGGGATTGATGATCACGGTTTCTGCCTCGCTTTAATTCACGTTCATATGTCTGAACTTTTCTTCTTCGTTCTGTTTCTCAATTCCTTACCCGTTTATGCATCTGTTGATCACAGAACACATCACTAAATTTTCCCTCACGTCATTCCCCGCGATCTTCTCCCCTCCCAGTGTCTCCCCATAGTATTCTCCCTGCCACTGATTCCTCCCTCCCTGTCTCCCGTCGTTACTAGTGACCCTGGAAGCTCCACATCTGACGTCTTCCCCTGGCCTCCTCCTGGTAGGGTTTCTTGTCTCAATGATCACCTCCTGCTGCCGTTATTATTGACCCCATCACAGCAGATATTTCCTCCCTGGGTGTCCTGCACGTCATGACCATCTCTCCCTGCCACCACAAGCCTCCCTGACCACCTCCGCCTCCAGCACTTGACCTCTTGCTCCGTCCAGCACCCATGACTCCCTCCCTCCAGCCGACCACAACTCTCCCTTTTCCTCCCAGCCTCACTTTCCCAATCCCTGCCTCACTCACACACACACACACACACACACACACACACACACCGTCACGCCAAGAGTAACAAGTGAAGGTATGATCAGCCTCGACTGCAGAGAGGGTGATAGTGTACCAGGCCACAGGAGGGTGTCGGGTTAAAAGGTTAATATGAGAGAATGGAAAGGGATCACTGGTCTTAACTGCCCAAAAGCCCAAATTACCAACGTAAATCTATCATGCTTAAAGCAGCCTCCGGGAGTGGTACTTCACACACAGGTCTTGCTCTTGCCACCTCGCGAGGAGAATACACACACACGAGAGCAAGCCACCATCTCCTAACGCAAGCACGTGCAGGTAAACAGCAACACCGCAACGTACCGTCCCACATCATACGTTCGAGATGAACGATAACACAAGAGACTCTGAGGTCAGAGATGACTTACAAGGGGAGCTGATTTAGAAGGTGGGGTCGAGGAGTTTATACAGTGTACCCTTCACCCTCCCTACCCTGTCCTATCCCCTCTCACCTGCCAGATGTCACCCCTCACCTTCCTCTACAGCCATACCGACGTTAACCTCTCCTTCATCCATGGTTTGTTGCTTTTTCTTGCAGCTCCACGTCGTTCATTCCCCGTTGGTCTCGCCTCCCCTCCATCCTTACCTTCCACATGTCCGACCTTCCCGGGACGAGGGAGACAAAGGTCAGACTAATTGGTATGAGAGTGGGGTCTGCTGGGCTGGCCTTCCATCTGCTGTGGTGGGGTCTGCTGGGCTGGTCTTCCACCTGCTGTGGTGGGGTCTGCTGGGCTGGCCTTCCACCTGCTGTGGTGGGGTCTGCTGGGCTGGCCTTCCACCTGCTGTAGTGGGGTCTGCTGGGCTGGTCTTCCACCTGCTGTAGTGGAGTCTGCTGTGCTGGTCTTCCACATGCAGCGTTGCCAACGTTCCCCGGTGTCTCTGAAGCCTGATATATATTAACCTATGTACTACCGCTCTCTCAGTCTCCCGTTCTCCCATGTTCTTTACTGTTATTGTATATGTTTATTAACTTTGGTCTTGCTGAATCTTATCCTTATCTTAATATGATAATCTTATCATTATCTTAATATGATGATCTTATCATTATCTTAATATATTTCAGTTCTCGTGAAAGTAGAGAGATATCTTAATATAGACATTTTCCAATGATGAATATTTAATTTTTTTCCACTGCATAATTTGTACATTCCTCTTCTCCGTCATTGTGCAGTGGCGTAGCCACAATGTGCATGGAGGTGTTCAAGGGAAAGGATGTTGAAAGCTTCGGACTGTTGACGCCGCAAGATTAATGTGCGAAATACTATGTTCACATTATCATGTTCACTTTATGATCAGTCATTATTCAGGTTATTAATATAATTACAACCGGCGTCAGAAACAACTGTTTGTTACTGTCAAGCGAGTGTCAAGAGGTTGTGGGCCAGGTGACCAGCCAGACCCAGGTGGGGGCCAGGTGACCAGCCAGACCCAGGTGGGGGCCAGGTGACCAGCCAGTATTCCCAGACGGCATAACATGACGTTACACAAGTTACTTGTTGAAGGAGATGTAAGGCGTAAAAGTTCATGGTACGTACAAGACTAGTGGAGGAGTGGGATACACTATCGTATGAAACAGTTAATGTGGACAGCGTACATAAGTTTAAAAGGTGTACTACAGGAGATAAAGTTCAAGAGCTGGGGTTCCACGAGTGTAGAACTCCCTCCCCGTACAGTACATACAAGTAGTTACACACACACACACACACACACACACCCACGTGGTGAAGCTGTACCACTGTGGCTTCATGTTTCTTCTCCTCTCTAACAACATCAGTCCACAGTCAACACCACCACAGTTATGTATGCTATACGCTGGTTTCAAGGTTTCCCCTCCATAACCTGCAGCTCAGTCTAACAAACAAGTTCCCCTGGTGAGTTCTTGGTCTATTAACCTGTTTCTTGCTGCAGGTGTTCGTATATTCAAGTTATACTTATTTCACACTTCATTTACTTTCAAGTTATAACCCTAGTGTATCCACTCGGTATACCTTCAGCCACACATCATATAACATACAGCCTATAAAAAGGGATCTCAGACCATACCAATGGGAGAGAGACGGCATCCTTTGCAGTGACAAGTAATCACTTATCCCGTAGCCAAGGAACAGCAGTGTCCAGTGCGGCACAGACCAGAGTGGGGAAGCGTTCAGACTACATGGTCCGCCCGTACCACAGAACGTGGTCTGGTGGTGGTGGTGGTTGTGGCAACGCCTTCGTCTGTACGCCTCGTCGACCCCAGCGGAAGTAGCCTCACCTCTGACTCGCCTGTGTCGAGTCGCACAAAGAGGGTGTTCCACTGTCACACAGGTCAAGCACTACACTTCCTCCTCTACCAGGAGATTCCAGGGACGGTGAGGGTGGAAGAGTGAGGGAGGTGAGGATGATGAAGGTACTGCAGGAAGCAAGAGGGTGAGGGGGATCGCCTCTTGTTCCCCATCCTCTGCAGCCGCCACATCGGAAGTGGATTTTCCAACTTCCATGCCACCTCCCACACCAGTCATTCCTCCACCAGGTGTGTGTGCTGCATCGCTAATCACATCAATCTCCCACTATACAAGAGATGCAGGTTGACAAGGCATCCTAAAAAGTTTATAAATTCATTCGCCAACACAGTAGTTCAACCACAGGTACTGAAGAAGGAGTCTAAGAACAAACTGCGCGTTACCACACGGTCGTTCCATGAAGGAGGGAATACAACCTAAGAGGAACTCCTGAGAACAACGTTCTCTAGGTTAGAAGGAATTCCTGAGCTAGAAACTCATGCCAGAAGTGGTACGGTAAAGGAACTCTGGAGGTCACACAAAAGCTCTTAGGCTGCTCGTCTGTCTGCCACGGCAAATGATGACATTATAGATGGCTGTCACAAGTATACGAATCATAGATATTTCACAAGTGTATATGATCAATGAAAACTGGGAGACATGTATAGCTGTTACATCTAGGGTTCTTAGA
>JAUUEG010380710.1:0-14819 GCA_032361445.1 Panulirus gracilis | reverse complement strand
AACACATTCACTTGTTCTGGCAAATCATTTGTGTCGCGTCAAAAATAATGACGCCCTCAGCATTAAGCCTTGAAGAACTCCACCTCGTCACCATTTGTTTACGTGAGTAGGTTCCCCTGACGTGTGCTGTCTGTCTCCTCCTAGTTGGGCAGCTGTCAGACCATTTGGTCAACCCTCCTCTGAGCCCAGCTTGGATGTCCAGCTCCATCATCAGCGTTCTGTGAGGCGACAGTGTCTTAAGAACTCCTGCAAGTCCAAGAAAATATAATCCATCTCACTCATCCATGTTTTGACTAGGATGTTGCTTATTCATTCGCACAAATCTTGGCAGATTCGCCATAGATGTTGCTCATTCTTCTACAAAAATCTTGACACATTCGCCATAGATATTGCCCATTCCTTCACAGAAATCTTGACACATTTGCCATAGATATTGCCTATTCCTTCACAGAAATCTTGTCAAATTCCTCAAATAAGATCTTTTTCATTCTAGACCCCACAGTGTCTCTCACTTAAACCAGTCTGTTGCTAATGGAATACTCCTCTGCCTACTTCCTGATTATCTTCCTTGAGTACCTCCTAGTTTAGGCTCGTTCAAAACACTGCTCTTGAGGTGAGAGGATTTCTTCTCTATCACCTTTACACGACTGCTGGCTCTGTGTTAGCTCTGTCAAATTCTATTGGGCCATTTCCCTCCAAAGGGGACACATGCCTCCAGGCACGCTCGCTAACACAAAATGGTGAGATGGTCTTTGATCCAAGAGCTTTGTGAAGAGGTCTAGTTCCTTCTAAGCCTTTATATTTCCACTGGATGTAGTTCAATCCTTTCTTTGGCAACTGTTTCTTTCTCCTGGTGTCGTAGTAATGGCTTCTCCTGGTCTTCGAGTGTCAACTCTTTGATGCTGTACACAACTCTTTGACGTAACGTATGTCCTCGATTGTATCAATACATTTCTTTTCGACGTTCCTTCAATGTAACGCTTTCGTTCCTTCCTATGAATTTTACCACTTTTAAATCTGGGGAAAAAATAGTTTTTCGAAGTTCTTCTGACTTCTCAACAATGTTTGTTTATCATTCCTCGCCTGGTCTTTCTTTTATCTTCGGGAAGGATTGTACCCCCAAATAAGTTATCAGAGACTTATTTTTCCTAGAATGTACTGGCTGTAAGGTCCACTGGTCACCAATACCTCCTGGGATCCTTATGGTCTCAGTCTATCATGTTATCATAACATCTCTTTTGGGAGAATTCCACAAGTGATTTGACTTCCTTATTGACTTCAGTCTCAGCTATGTGCTACGATATCTGATTTACCCTCACCCACTCGTGCCTTTAAAATCCAGTTGCTCTCCGTTCCCAACGAATCCATCAGTTGATACATGAACCTGTTACTGGTAACTCCTGTTTGACTTATACTAGGTGGGAAATCTGCCAGGTTATCCTCCATCAAATTGCAAACTATGCTTTCCCTCTGAATTTCTTTCACTCCTTCTCTGTTCTTTCCTTTTTTATTTCTACCTTTCTGAATTTCTCCCTGTCTTGTCAGCTTGTAGACCTGCACTGAGATGTAGTCGATGTTTTCCTCCATTCTGAATATCTCTTTTGGTAGATGTCACATCCCTCCTTCTGCAGTATGTTCCCAACCTCCTCTCTTTTCTCTTCCCGCACACGACGTGTGTGCGGTGTATGTGTGACGAAATTGTCGTTCTGTGTTTTCAAGAGTCGATGTTATTGGACAATTGTATGACAAAAAATGATCGACCAATAATCTAGATGCTACACAGCGGAATGGTGTGTCAGTGTTATGAAACATCAAACAACACGGGCCCACACAGGCATCGCACACTATTGTCACTGATAGACATGATGTTGAGCCTTAAGCCCTTAATGCGACCCTTAACAGTGAGGTCCTGGTCTTTAATCTAGACCTTAAAGGTTAAATCAAAGGCCAGACCACAATGCGTTATGTGTCATTGTGCTCAGAGGGCGGTACCATCATGCTCAAGTGGGAGGTAATGGCCATTCTTGAAGGAAGTGGAGATGGAAGTGTCAGGTGTACGTACGTACTGTTTCCTATGCGAGAGCGGGAGAATGACACACACACACACACACACACATGCGAGGCTTCACCTCCCCAGGGGTCTGGTAACACTGTGGCTCACCTCAAAAACCCGGGTTTGTGGTGCCACGTACAGCCATTGTCCGTCCACTGGGGGAGGGTGTGGGTGTGTGTGTCTGTGAAAAACAACAGCTCACGCCCTTGTTCACGCCCTTGTTCTTTCAATTCATCGGAGGGCGGGTGGCACAGACGAGGAACCTCGCTTTGTCATAGGCGTCGGAGTCATGCATGGAGCAGACGAGAGAAAGGTAGAGATGAAGGGAAACAAACTTCAGTGGAAAGTGGGAAGGGTCTTTGTCCCGCGCTTGTATTGACGCTCTCTCGCGCGGGGCGACTCTGATCCATGTGAATAAAACCCTCGACAAGACATTCGACTTTCAATGGTCCGCAGAAGACCACCAGGTGCCCTCCCTCCCTCCCTCCTCCTCCTCGCCACCTCCTCCCCAGCAGCAAGCCAAGAAGACCTCGGATGTGGCGGCCACACTGCCTCTCACTGTCTCCTGCGAGGACTGTCCTGGCCAGGGGTAGGTAGAACGGTACACCAGGACTTCCCCAGATACCAGGGGCCGGAAACAACAGACGTGAGAACTTGTGGACGAGTGTGATGCTCCGGGGGTCACCAACACCATCAATTCCACAGCTTCACTACCCGGCCTCTTTATGTATTCTGTTACCGCACTGCCTAAATGTGCATTACTCCGGCAGTTGATAGTCACCGTAGATCATAAAGGTTCGACTTACAACACAACCTGTTTGTAGAGGTAACTCCTCGGAATGCTGTCTGTGATTGTTATGGGAAAGTGTTGAAGGAGCATGATAAAGTACACTGTTCTTGGTATCTAAGTCAGGTTATGTTGTTATTGTTTTTTTTTCGCTCTAAACAGTGTCCCTATTTACTGTTTCACTGTAACCCAGTGAGTTCTCTCACAACAGTAGTATACTGGATCTGGCCCATGCTGAGGGAAGAAGAATGACGCTAAGAATATATCCGTTGTCTTGATCTAGTGTTTTGTGATGTGTGATTTAAAGTTCATATATTCTCTTCTTTGACAGCTTAAGTAAAGACAAATGCTCTGAAACAGTAGAGAATTCGCTTGGTAGAAAAAAGAATCGTGGTACTGTATTTCACATCCCTTCCACATCAGTGATGATTTTATTCTCGAATTTTAAACACTATATCTGTCATGCGAAATATATTGTTTGTAAGTAGATATCAAAGTTCCAGACAAAATGGTAATGGGTTTTGTATATTCGTAGATGTCTGTGAGATAGAAATTCAACTCATTCTTTTGCACTGAAGTTTCTATCACTTTGAATTTCATCTCTTAAGCGAATGAACTTTCATTCTTTACAAGTTAGTTATCTTTACGAAGATAGAATAAAACCTTCAGGCATATCTAAAAGTGACCATTCACATCTGGTTAAACGTATCAAAGACTGCAATATGACATACTTATGCACTCTCTCTCTTCCTTCTTTCCTTCCTCACAACACCATAGACTGTTGGATCATACCAATTTACCAAGTATGGGAGAGATCAGTAAATGGGATTCCTCATTCAGTAATGCCATTGATTGTCTGGCGGAGGGTGTTGAGTCAGGCTAGAGCAACCATACCTTGGATGAAGTCAATCAGATTAGACTGACAGCCGGATAGTTGTGCCACCTAATCACTTCCTTCAGTGTCCTTTAACATTAGTTTCGTGGATGAGCTTAAGAACAATCATGTCATAAATCAACCTCTGAAAGACTAGCGTGGTAGCTACATAATAATTAGTGTATCATTTTACAAAGCTACCCGAACAAAAGATAATCTAACTTCATCTATCATTCAGACTGCTTTAAGGTTAATGATGCATACTTAGAAGCAATTAAAACGTTCCCAACAGCAACGAGATGAGAGAAAGTTTTAAATACATGCCTTACGAGGCACAGAAATCTACACAGGAAACTTAATTACCAAGACTTCGATACAAGAAGAGGTTCCTTCATCTAGACATGTTGGTGACAAGGAAGTTTGTGGAAGGGAAGATTCAACAGAGTATAACTGAAGTTTCATTAGTAGTAATGTGATATACTAAAGAAAGTTTAGTACCTCTTGATGGGACTTAGTGGTGATACAACAAAAGCTTTATTACTGTGGGGACTGTTGAGAGATAACTGTGTAAACAATGCACGACTGCAAAAAAGAATATTGTTGAAACACAGGACGATATACAGCCAAAGTAGAAAGGGTGTGTGAATTTGGGAGATAAATATGGAGGGTTTCATTGAGCGCGACAGCAGCAGGGTGATTTCAGGAAGGTAGGGTTGGTTGGTGAAGCCGTCATTATAACCAAGACAAACCTCACATCCACTTGCTGCAAATCATGAGGTTAACATTCGCGTTTTGTGTATATAGTTACTTATCATCACTTTGAATCGTATTGATAACAATGAATACAATCTAGTTCTACAAAAAGGTATGGTAATGGTTAATTCTAATTCTCTAGTTGTTGTTAAGGGAGAAACTCTCTTGTGGGAGAAAAGGTGGTGGAGGCAGAAGAGGTTGGTGGCTAACGGATGGGAGACAGAAGCTGCACGTCAGAATCGCGGGCCGAGTCGTGGACAACTGTTGGCTGCTGGCGCGGAGCGAGTTTGCAGTGCGGGGGAAGGGAGCCGAGCTGACGTCACACTGCTAGTCTTGGGCGTGACAGTGGGAGGAGGAGGGGCTGGCAGCTGAGGGAGGATATACGACGGCAGACACCTAGAGACCCCCTCGGCTACACCAAGTGCTAGTCTTTAGTAGCAAGCAGCAAATCCAAACTTGGTATACATGTAGACACACATACTTGCGAGGAAAAAGGACAAAGACGCTTAAAACGTATTGGGATTTTCCTGGTGCTATCTCAGCAAGGTGGGTGTCTAGCGGAGTGTCCGGTAAGCATGACGAGTAAGAATAGTAGGTCGAGGAGGGGATCAGGCTTAGGCGGACCATCCGGGCGGGGGCGGTGCAGGCGAGGCGAAGGGGGCGGGTTGATCAGTGTACTCCAGAGCGACTGCTGGGTCTCGCTCTGTTCGCACAGTTGCGTGGCAGCCGCTCGCTCGGCCAGTCGCGCGTTACGGTTGCTCTTGCAACCCTTGCAGACCGAGCCTGTCCGTGTCCCAGTGCCTCAGTGCTCGTTGGATAGCCCACTGGTAAGGTCCGACCTCCGAAAAACCTCACGTCTCTCGGAAACAGAAAGAAACCCTAAAAAGAACTCTGTTTTGTTCGTGGAGACTTGAAATAAACAATTTATATTACAATACAGAAATTAGCATCAGGCAAAACTTTGATTCTTTGACTCGGTTAGGTTTAGATTTGTTGTGTGTGAAGGATGAACGGTATACAACTCAGAGGCAGCCTTCGGTAAAGTCAGTAGTAAGGCAACACCGAGTGACCGCTTATTCAACATTCCAGTGATCTGGTTATCGCAGTGCATGATACCCCACAAGTGAACAGATGTGACTGTGTATTTGTATGACTATTTTCCTGAAAATTCTGCTCTCTCTAAGTGATAGATGAAACTTCACTTATTCCTATTTCCTCCTGCCGAGTTTGCATTATCTCCTCTCCTCTCCAGCATTCTAAAGTATCCTCAGTCATATGTCGATACGAATATAGTTTGTGAATCTCGCGATAATTTCGCATTCGCATTCCATGTGATGGAAAAATCTTTCTAATATATTGCATTTGGTGATTTCAACGTGCAACCAAAAAGGAATCCAAGCGAAATGACTTGCATATGCAATATTATCATTGTCCATTTTGTGAAACTATACAGAAATTATTTCGTAGTAAAATAATTGATGGTGTCTCATTAAATCACAGCAGGCTAACCCTACGTGTCCATGTCATAAGGAACTTTAAAAACTGCAAATTCACCACTGTAGAGTTAATTTTGGTTCAAAGACAATCTTCATTGCATGTCAAATGCAGACTCAAACCAGCTCAAGACTTAATCCATTTTTGATTGTTGTGAGCTCACTGCCGTAATCACAGAAGACTGCAAAGCTTCATCAACAGTCCAGTGCCTACGGCCTTCTATACAGCCACAGTGAGGTAAGAACACCCAAGAACCAACTGTGAAAACATTGATTTATATATTTGTACATTGCTGACACTCCTCTTTCGGCAAAAAAAAGTTAATTGTTTTCACAGATATTGCGTAGCAAAGTAAATTCGTTGGACTGTGATTTACTTAGTCTGAAGATAATCATTCATGGGTATAGCCCTAAAATTTCCTGTACAGTAGAATTTACAGAAGCTCCTTTGACGACAGGTCACCATTAATATAAGATGAATAGACCAATAGATGTTATGATAATGATCATTCTTATAAAATGTTAAAGAAGATTAGTTGTTAAGAGACGACAAAGACTCTTGAGCACTGACGAGGAGCATAGCTGAGTGACACAAGCTAACCAATGACGACTGCTCTTACCGAGGACAGTCACAAGCGAAGAATTAATGAGCAACAATTATAAATTAGGATCAGATGGACTCAACACTTGTTTTCTTGTCACCTCCCTCCCTGAAGGATCCAGCACCTGGATGCTGGTCATTTTACACCCTAGAGGACACCCAGCACCTGGTTACCTTACACCCAGGGGAACCTGGTATCTAGCCACTGGCTACCTTCCACCCTGTGGAGCCTGGAATCTAGCCATTGGTTACCTTTCACCTTGGAGTACCCAGCACCTGTTCATTGGTTAACTCCCACCCTGGAGGACCCAGACCATGTCCATTGGTCACCTACCCAGGAGGACCTACCACCTGGCTGATGATCATTTCCTACCCTGGAGGACTCAGAACCTGTCTGCTGGTAACCTCCAGCCCTGGAAGACCCTGCATCTGGCCACTGGTCACCTCTTACCCTCTATGATGGCTGGACTGGGCAGGGGGTAGTGGGGACGGGTCATATCTACGATAAATTCTACGGGTATTGTTCATCTGTTTCTGGATCCTCCGACCGATTTCATCCAATTGTATTCTACTTTCCTATTTTTCTCTGATGAACTGTATTGTTTGAAAAGAAAATGTGATGTGTCTCACTGTCTTATATATACTAAGATATGAGCAGAGAACAACAGTGTAGCTTCATTGTTTGAATATAAGAATATACCAGGTAGGATAAGTTTTTAGGTTGCTTCTTAAATTTCCCAGTTATATCATTCTTAAAGACACTCATATTTTAACGATAATCATATCTACCGACGTGCCTATTGCTCCCTAGTTTCCTGGCACTTTCGAACGCCTTCATATCAGAAAAAATAGTACATATCTTATGTGTACTAATTCATGATGATGTCATTGTTAACTGTCTTAACAGTAAGGGATTCATGGCGCTAACATTCAATTATCAAAAACATCTGTCACTGCACTAATTTATTATGACATGATAATGTATGAGATTGAAATTAATTCAACCAATTTAACTTTTACTGATACAGAGTCTCTGTGACTGATAGTGGTAATGCCTAACTTGTAATGAAAGAGTCCGATCGTAGCTGATTTTATGCCTAAGTAAACAAACAATTCGTCCAAGGAACATTAGAATAGTGTCCTACTTGAGAGGGCGCGCATGAGGTTCGGTTTGTCAGGCCGTCATTTGAAATGTACCTAACCATGATATGGTCAGAACCTGGAACACTTGCTCAAAGCCAGCTGGGGTCGTTTGCCTTTCCACATCCGTGGCGCCTATGGGTGAAGGGGGGTCCTAGGGGGGTCCCCAGCCCTCATCCTAGTCCCTCCTTTTTTATCCATGACGTACACATCCACTGTACACTAACATCGAGCAAATCTCTGAGTCTCCTGATTACCTTCAACATTCTGCAAGACGTTGATCCTCCTGTCCATCCACGTTCGCGAATGACACAACGACACAGGACTAAAGTAAACGTGAACGTGTCCTCATCCACCGTGACCTTAGCAACCTCGCCAGGGCTGGGACAACACCACCCGCGCGCGAGTATGTCCGATTCCGTTACTCCAGCGCCCAATCCGCCAACCAGAGTCAAAAAAAGAAAAAAAAAACTTACGAGGGCAAAAGGTGGCGCGCAGCGGGGCGTGCTCATCCTAGATGGATTAAATGTCGTTTTTCTAGCTGTTGCTCCTCATATAAGCGTAATATTGGGACTAGACTGGTTCTGTTTTTATATCATGGCTGTTTGATATTCGTCAACCATTTCATCCCACGACGGGTCATCGGGTGCTAATTCGTTTCATTACAACACAGTGGTACTGCTAGTTCTAGATTTATAAAGGTATGCCGGCATACTCTTAGAGTCTTCGATATTTGAACATTTCGTAATGTTTTCTCCTGCTGCAGCCTCCGACACATTTGTTTGCTGGTCTTATTGATCTTGTGAGACCCACTTAAGATCCTGGCATGTTGCCATACCATCTTGCGAGGTTAGAAGGATAGTGACCTCCCACACAGACGTTACCCTGCTGGAAAATCAGATCAGAGTTTTGGTAAGGACATATGCCATAGAATTTGTATGAATGAAATGAAAAGATTGATTTCGCGAGCCACGGTGACCCAAATGCAGCTTTCACCTAGCATCTACTCCATTGTGTTATCAGAAAAGCGGCATGTTCGAATTCCATCAAGTCTACCACGAGGACGTATTTCAACTTTTGATAAGCAAATATATCACACAGCCCCCCGGAACAATTTTCTTACATGCAGTAGAATAAAATCTGAATACGAAAATCTATATGAGACAAATTCTATTTTCTATTTACAGTGATAACACAATGAATAAATGATTCACATCTGGATTTCTTTCACATAAGAATGAATTGACTATGACATGTGAGTCTATGTCTCAACTCTGCTACAATGAAAGAATCATCCCATGAATATTTTCGTGAATACTAGCTCACTTGTGACTCAGTCTCTCGTTTTCCTTTACATTTCACGTTCAACTGACTTTCACCGTGATGTTTTCCCACCTCCCTTGTGTCGAGGTCTGGTTTGTCTCTCAACTCTCCCTGTCGCTTTCTTATTCGTCCTTCCTGCACAATCTTCTCAACTATCTTCCTTCCTTCATCATCTGTTCTTTTCATCACTCCTCCATCTCATCCACCATCTCTCTTCTCCTTCCTTCATCATCCGTTCTTTTCATTACCCCTCCATCCCATCCACATTTTCTCCCCTCCATCCTTCCTCTTCATCATTCTTCTCCTACTACCTTCTTTCTCTCCATTCCCCAGCCCCTTCATCCACTTGCCACTCCTCTCCTAATGTCATCCCTCTCAATCATTTCATTTCACCTCCACCCTTCCCTCTGGTTCCCTCTCACAACATTTCCCTCTTCATCTTCCCCTTACGCAACTCCTTCATCCCTTCTCAATACGGTGTCCTCGTCCTCTCCCATATGGACTGTGGGCGGTGGGTGGCGGCAATACTCGATGAATGGTCTTGCCAAATCGCACTTCCCCATAAATTAGTCCTCTTGCGTCCGTCCCGTGGGCAGGTCTGAGTTATTGACAAGAGTAGCGCCAGCGACCAGGGCGCCTCTCAGGTGCGGCCGTCTGCCCGGTCAATTAACAGGTAATGAATGTGTGTGTGCGTGTGTTGAGAGGGAAGGGAGGCGGGGCACATGTTGATCTCTGTCCTTTTTTTTTAACGAATGAGAGCCGGTGATCTTCAGCTGGTCTGTAGTAAGTCTTTTAACGACATGGAAGAACGTGAACATGAAAGTACGCGTACGGTTTTGATCATTTGTCGGTATTCCAATACATCTGTTCATGTTTGTGCGATCTAAGTTGTTTGTGGGTTTGAGTCACAGTGTTTTTGTCTGAATGGTACACCACAATGATGTCTTTTATCTCTTCACAAAGTCTTACTGAGATTCTGTCACTGATTTGGCAGATGTCATATGGGTGTATACGTGAAGAATCTTGGTAAGTAAAAGACTGTAATGCAAATTTTTCACGAATGCATACCACAGCAGACGATGAAACAACATATTCTCGTATCTAATTCATAAACGCTACAGCTAAGTATCAGAAGCACATGAAAAATAAGGGGAGAAAGTCTTGAAGACTGGGAAACCTCAAAATCAAAAGCACACCGCTGACAGGAAGAATGAGAGAACAATATTAGGTTACCTTACTGTGGTGCATCATCACGGACCGCTTCTTCCGCTGGAGTGATGCTGACACTGGGTTCAACCGACCCTCCTCCCTGGGAGATGGGTAGACCGGGAGTGGGTCACGGTGGGGTTTTCATCTACTTCGCTCCGGGTGCAGTAGTAAGTCGAGGATGGTAGAGAGAAAATGGTACAGAATTCTTCTTCAGGCGTAACGGTAGAGTTGAAGACTCAAAGAAGGAGGTGATGAGCTGGTGTCACTAAGCATAGTTTCGCTGATGAGTCCATTTGATGCGGCTCGTAAATTTATGTATGAGAGTTACATAGTGGATGTAGCGAGCGGATACCTGAATATAAATATAGTGCTGCCGAAAGACAAAGGAGAGTGTAAACTGGTGTAAGGCTTTCGGTACACGTAAACAGTGGGGTGAAGTGTTGCATATTAGTTGGGATGAAATATGAACGAATGGGGTGAAGTGATGGATGATGATAAATAGGTATAGTGTCGTAAAAGGAGATGGGTTCCGGGGGTAGTGAGGGTGGGTGACTGGGATATAATGAGGGTCAGAATGGCTGCGTAGGTGTGAAGTGAAACAGTAGAACACTGTTGGTGTGTGCCGCCACAGTGAGAGTCAAGGCAGACCACAATAGTAACTGGGATCAGGGTAAAGCTGAGTCGGAGTAGATACGCCATGGACAGGAAACGAGGTCAAATTTGTACAAGGCTGAATGAGAACAAAACGGACGAGATCTCTTGGGAAAAGAAAGAATTTGACAGGGATCATTTTTCAGTGGGGTAGAGGTTAAACTTGCTAGATTTGGACAGGGGAGGATTAACTTGCTGGGACAGAGTAAGAAAAGACGGGATTCGTTTTAACAGGACACGGATTTATATGACTTACGTAAGGATTAGGTGAGAGAAAACCGGCTGGGACTAAAGAGAGGAGGACATATTGGGATCTTTGTGGACAAAGGCAGCGAAAGACTCGCAGAGACCGGAAAGGGTGGAGATGAAACAGTTACTTATACAACTTGGGTCAGCAGCAGCAGCAATGGTTACGTAACCTCTTATCAGTTTACTATTACTTGATGTATGGCTGAAACTTAGTAAGTATTTTCTTTCCTATTCTGTGCTTTTAGTAACTGGTATTTCTAAAGAAAAGATTCCAATTTAGTAAATAGAGAGAGAGGGAAAAAATACCTCCTCTCCCTCTCTCCAACGTGGTCGTTTACCGTAGTCATATAACCATGTTGGAGGACTTGACTTCATATTGAATAAGACATAAACATATAACTCTCTTATAAGAGGGAGACATCACTTACATCTGATTATGTAAGTTTCTTTACTCCCAGTTGTATCCAGATGCAGCAGCGCCTAACAGCTGTAGATGTAATACGACAACTTACCTTCGATGCTTCTCTGAAAATTTGACTTCCAAGACTCTGATTCTTTTGACCCGAAGAAAAATAAACATGGTATTTATATACGGTGATGAAATCGTTGTCAGGAAAGAAGTAATCAAGATCTCCTTATCGTTCTCTACTTCAGTGAAATAACTTTTATTTCCATACTGGGTAAACTGAAAGCATCAAGAAGAAAGTCTTCATCCGAGATGAACTTTCGAACTAATTGCCATGGTTGGATGACCTGATATGCGACATATTCTCTCGTCTTGCATCTGAAATATTCTTTTTAGATTGTTACCAAAAAAAAAAAAAACCGGTAGATGACACTTAATGAATATCTGGTTCCTGAGCCAACCGTGATGGTATGTACGACGCCGGTCCACCATTTGTAATCTAATGACACTTGTCAACTCCCCTCGCATGAAAAAGTACGAAGGAAAAGCTTATGCAAAGCGATCAAGGGTTGATTGTCGCAGAGAACTGATATTAGCGATGGGCAATGCCTGCTGACCGAAGGCTTTTAAGAGTCACTTCCAACGCTGTTGTTAATCATGAGACACACCATTTCGACGAAGAAGACTCACCGTTTACGAATAACAAGTCCATCGCATCATAAGAACTGGTCAGATTCTCCCAAGGTTAACTAGGTTTTATGATTAATTACATCCAGAATGATCGGAACAACAAACTTAGAATAAGAATATTATTGACATTTGTAATGGTATGATGATGTACCACTCTTGTAGACCAAGTGTGCGGGAGGAGTACAATCTGACCTATTAAAACTGATCGATAGTGACAGACTCAAGTGTTAACATCTTTTAGATACTTAGAACCTCGGCTGATGGTGACCCAGGAAGCAGAGCTGGTTACATCACAGCTGCAGGCCCTGGCCAGCCACACCCAGCCACATTAATGTTGTGGTGAAGCTGTTGGGAACCTCGGGCGTCGTAATACAGGCGACACCGCTCCTCCAACCTCCTTGGTCGTCCACGCCCAGCCACACAACAGGCGTTGTAGCCGTGACCTTTGGCGTGGTTCTTATGACATCATCACTGCAGCCACCAGCCGTCCGTCCTCAACACACACCAGGTGGTGTAGCTGAGAATTTAAGACTAGTACTAGTGACATTAGCGATCAAGCTTCTGGATATCCACGCCCAGTCGCACAGTAGGTATTGCTGTGCGGCTGATGGTGACTGTGGAGCAGTACTAGGGGATTTATTAAATGCTCCGCAAATCCACGTCCACCCACACAACAGATGTTGTAGTGAGGTTGACGGTGATTTGGAGGGGGTGATATTGAAAACACCATTGCTTCGGCCCTTAACCATCCACATCCAAACTATACAGCTGATGTGTAATGTGGAAATACCCAAGTCTCACGTCAAATCTTTGAAGAAAAGCTGTCTTTTTTCCTGGGTATATTATCTCGGAGATTTAAGCGATTGGGAAATCTATAAGAAGGAGAGGGTAGACAAAGGGGGATATTAAGTAGGTAAGTTGGGAAGAGGCAAGAATGATTGAGGTGTTGAAGTGGTGAGGAAGGAGAAGAGGTGTATAGGTGGCCCTGCAATCAAAGTATAACCATTTTCCCATTTTTATATCTTACGTCATATTCTTCTCTCTAGTGTAGAATAGGGATTAAAGTTTAGCAGATTTACTGTTTTTGTTGAGAAAGAAGAAAAAGATCTTGTACCAGAGGGTTGGCAGCAATTCTGAATCTTACGAGACCAGTCTATCTCAAAGCTAGATATAAAAAAAACCTTGAAGATGCAAAGAATTCAATCCTCTATAAGTAAATCAATAGGACGATTTTGCAAAATTATAATCTAGAATCATTTGGAATGCAACTGTGTTCTAGTGTTTCCCTTATATCAAACATCAGTTGGATTTTAACCACTCCAACAAATCACACCTCAATTCCCAGGGTTTCTTCTGTATGAATTTCAAAATGCCCTCCACAAACAATCTTTCGATACCTAGGATGTTTGTTTCTTCATTAATCACGACAGTCATTTTGGGTAACCATCGGTCCTAATGGAACATGAAAAAAAAAAAGATATGTGATATCATCAGTATCCTGTAATAATCCGTAGGGCTTCAGGCACTGATATATTTACAAAAGTCTTGCTCGAGACGTAACACCAGCAGGGCACGAACAAATTCACCATGGCAGTGTGACACTATCTGATTATCTCGACCCGAGATGCAGGCAGGGCTTTGGAGTGTACAGAGGGAGTGTTCTTCCTCTGTCGAGAACGAATAAAACTGATATTCTTGACTGAAGGTATTTCCTTTAGATGTGAAAATATGTAAATAATATTTGGGCGTCATGACGAGAGCTGATAGAGTGTCTAGCTTCTGAAGAAGGAGGAAAAAAAGACACTATATTTGTATACGTTCTATGTGCATCTTGTACAGAACATTACATTTCATTTGATTTTTCATGACGCTATTCCCCCATGAAAATGCTTCATGCACAACAACCATTATGTCATACGTCCACCGCCCTCGTCATGCGACACTAAGAATCCGACAGATGTTTTTGATGTGGCCACCATGAAAACCCGTGAATTCACCCTAAATCATGAAGAACGCTGACTGAAATCATGACCAACAGGTGTGTTTGAAAACGTACTTCAGGTCACGATTCACTGTTCAGTATTACGGAACTCAGTCACCATAACAAGGTAACGTACCTCATCGCTAACCGACAGTGTGCATAATTTGTTATATACATTACAGCGCTAATCACTCGTCAGTCTTTGGATGTTAATCATATCAACCTTAACGATATAGGTTCCCTCAGTGGGCTGAAATGCAAAAAGTATAACCAGCGTAAAAATAAGATAATCACGAGATATTCTCATCCTGCGCGTGGCAGATTAAAAACAACTTGCCACAGTAAGGCAAGGCCAGAACCTACTGTCATCGGCACGATCCCTTGACTTGGAAACACCTAAGGTGAGGTAAGAAATGATGGTTTATTCCGTCACGTACAGCTATGTATTGCGATCTACTACCATCAACAGTTGTTCTCCACCTATTACCAAGTACGAAATCTTCGATCCGTGCGCTTGCACCGTGGATAGAGGCCAGTGGAGTGTATCTGTAATAAGTGTTGTTAACCATAGCACAACACAAGTCCTGTGTCCTGTGAGTAACGTTAGAG
>JAUUEG010378495.1:3132-14831 GCA_032361445.1 Panulirus gracilis | reverse complement strand
TGACAGCGTTGTTGATTTGTTGGTAATGATATTCAATGTATGTATGGTTCATTGTGAAGTGCCTGGGGATTGGCGGAACGCATGCATGGTGCCATTGTACAAAGGCAAAGGGGATAAAGGTAATTGTTCAAATTAGAGGTATACGTTTGTTGAGTATTCCTGGGAAATTATATGGGAGGGTATTGATTGAGAGGGTAAAGGCATGTACATAACATCAGATTGGGGAAGAGTAGTGTGGTTTCAGCAGTGGTAGAGGATGTGTGGATCAGGTGTTTGCTTTGAAGAATGTATGTGAGAAATATATGGAAAAACAGATGGATATATATGTGGCATTTATGGATCTGGAGAAGGCATTTGATAGGGTCGATAGAGATGCTTTGTAGAAGATATTAAGAGTGTATGGTGTGGTGGTTAAATTGCTAGAAGCAGTGAAAAGTTTTCACCAAGGTTGTAAGACACGTGTGCGAGTAGGAAGAGAGGAAAGTGATTGGTTTCCAGTGAATGTCAGTTTGCGGAAGGGGTGCGTTGCCTCCATGGTTGTTAAATTTGTTTATGGATGGGATGGGTAGGGAGGTGAATGCAAGAGTTTTGGAGAGAGGGGCAAGTATGCAGTCTGTTGTGGATGAGAGGGGTTGGGAAGTGAGTTAGTTGTTGTTGTTCGCTGATGATGCAGTGCTGGTGGCTGATTTGGGTGAGAAATTGCAGAAGCTGATGACTGAGTTTGGTAAAGTGAGTGAAAGAAGAAAGCTGAGAGTAAATGCGAATAAGAGCAAGGCTATTAGGTACAGTAGGGTTGAGGAACAAGTCAGTTGGGAGGTAAGTTTGAATGGAGAAAAACTGTTTTAGATATCTGGGAGTGGATTTGGCAGCAGTTGGAACCATGGAAGCGGAAGTGAGTCACAGGGTGGGGGAGGGGCGAAGGTTCTGGGAGCGTTGAAAAATGTGTGGAAGGCAAGAACGTTATCTCAGATAGCAAAAATGGATATGTTTGAAGAAATAGTGGTTCTATCACTGTTATATGGTTGCGAGGCATGGGCTATAGATAGGGTTGTGCGGAGGAGGGTGGATGTGTCGGAAATTAGATGTTTGAGGACAGTATGTGGTGTGAAGTGGTTTGATCAAGTAAGTATTGAGAGGATAAGAGAGATATGTGGTAATAAAAAGAGTGTGGTTGAGAGAGCAGAAGAGAGTGTGTTGAAATGGTTCGGACACAAGGAGAGAATGAGTGAGTAAAGATTGACAAAGAGGATATATGTGTCAGAGGTGGAGGGAAGAAGAAGCTGGAGACCAAATTGGTGGTGGAAGGATGGAGTGAAAAAGATTTTGAGCGATCGGAGCCTAAACATAAAGGAGGATGAAAGGCATGCAAGGAATAGAGTGAATTGGAATGATGTGGTTGATGTGTTGTCAATCAATTGAAGCAGGGCATGCGAAGTTTCTGTGTTAAACTATGGAAAGGTCTTTGAGGCCTGGATGTTAAAAGGAAGCTGTGGTTTCTGTGCATTACACATGACAGCTAGAGACAGTGTGAGTGAATGTGGCCTTTTTGTCTGTTTCTGGCGCTACCTCGCTGGAGGGGGGGATGTTATTTCATATGTGGTGGGATAGCGACAGGAATGGATGAAAGCAGCAAGTATGAATGTGTACATCTGTATATATGGATATGTCTGTGTTTGTATATGTATGTATGCAGTGAAATGTATGTATATGAGTGTGTGTGTGCGTTTATGTATATACATGTGTATGTGGGTGGGTTGGGCTACCTCACTAATGCTGGAGACGGCAGTTAAGTATGATAAATGAATAAATAGTAATTTACCTACTTTAGCAGTTGAGGCTATAATTGGTGTACATAGGGTGTTCAGTGCTGTAAATGGAAATGGTGAAGAGCTTGTGGATTTTGTGCTGAAAAAAGGACAGGTGATTGGGAATGCCTGGTTTAAAAAGAGAGATATACATAAGTATACGTATGTGAGTAGGAGAGATGGTCAAAGGGCATTATTTGGACTACGTGGTAATTGATACACATGTAAAAGAGACACTTTTGGATGTTATTGTGTAGAGAGGGGCAGCTGGAGGAATGCCTGATCACTATTTTGTGGAGGTGAAGGTGAAGATTTGTTGAGGCTTTCAGAAAAGAAGAGAATGTTGGGGAAAAGAGAGTGATGAGAGTAGTGAGCTTGGAAAGGAGACTTATGTGAGGAAGTATCAAGAGAGATTAAGTGTAGAATGGGAAAAGGTGAGAGCAAATGATGTAAAGGGAGTAGGTGAGCTCTACAGTAAAGTTCTCCCTGGAACATTTCTTTCTCCAACCTTCATTCCCTTCCTGCATGTACATCTATTACTGGCAGGTCACAGTGTGTAAATCTTCTTATATGTAGATGTCTCACGGTCACATCAGAGCACATTAACACTTCCTAAGTGTCAACGAACATTCAGTGCTTAATCATGCAACTAGAACAGTGGTTAATACAAAACAGAATATCAGCATCACCACAGAAATCTAATATCTGTCTTATGATCTCTCTGATAGACAAATCCATCCTGCACCATCTTGTCATCCTGAATGATTTACCACTGTCACTCAACATAAAGCATCATATATGACACAAGAAATTCACCCCTCATTACAAGATTAAAAGGTATCATAAACACCCCTAGAACACTTACTGGTACAAGATTTGGACAAGAAAAGAATTTCATCTACTCTCCCCAAAACTGTGTTTCACATGCATAGTCATCCACCTTTTTTATCTGTCTATCCATCTATATCTCTGACGCCTGCTCCAATTAGAACTCCCTCAAAGGGTGGCCATAGCAACAGTTTCCATAACTGAAGGACTCCAGTGCCGCTTTTTAGCCTTTATTGCCTCACCCTTAACAGGCCACTGGCAGAGGGCAAGTCTAGTGCATTGTTTACATAGGCTCCTACCTAATGATCCTCATGAATACCTCTGTCTTACTCCTAACTACTGCTTTTAGATTTCTTCATTGAATCCCAGTTTTAATGGGTGGTGCAGGAAATGCTAACTATTGTGCATGGTAATAACAGGGAGTAGACACAAAGTTTGGATAGTGAAAGAATTTGTTAATTGGAAGGAAGAAGTGTATGGACACTCTAAGGGGAAGACAGTAGATCACACCGGTGATAGTGAAGGTAGAAGTAGAGAAATTGGCAGTTAAGAAAAGTGGTTTGAATCCCTTACCCTACCTTAAACAGGGACACCCCCTAGCACTGCTCACCATCCAGTGCGGCCTGACGAACGGGAGTAGCAGACTTGCCCTGCCAAGATGTCCACTTCCCTGCTTTGTCATACCACCCTCGGGAACTGGTGCCTGCCATGGTAGCTTTAGGGGGACGACCAAGTTCTGCCTCCCATGAATGCACAAAGCCCTTTGCCAGTCCAAGGGCTGACACCAGATGGTACAAGGCAGGCGACCAACTATTAACCTTTGCTTTTGGACCACATCCTGTGAAAGGAGTGGGTCCAGGTTAGGGCTTTCACGGAGCACACCTCAAGTTCCCGGTAGGAAAGCCTAAACCCTCTGAGAGCACTTGCACTCTCTTGACACCATGCGCCATGCCAATTAACAAGAGTTGCTTTTGCATTCCATTGGGAACGGGGGTGGGTGTTTTGGTAGCTTTGAGGTGGTGTACTACCTTGCCCATGGTTAGAACCTCTGTTCGCTGGTTTAGTCATAGTCGGTTATGACACATCTGTCCAGCTTAGATGGTCGAGAGAAGAGAGCTTCCCAAAAATAGGAGAGGGGCTCCGGCCCAACTGTGGTTGGCGGCACCTCCCAGTTATCTTTCATAACCTGTCCATTGGCCAGTGACTTATTCTGTCTGTAAAACTGCTGTACTTTATGATATTGCTTCCTGCAGAGATGGTTTCCACTCAAAGAAGCCTCCTCAGTCCTTTGTTCACTGCCATTGTTTGTTTGCTGTCTAGGTCTGCCCTCACCACGATCTTGGTTATCTGAGGGTGAGCCACAGAAGCTTATTAGTTGTCTGGCATGATCTATGGCTTCCCTGATGGAAGAGAGGCTGTCCCCTCAGCACAAATGTCAAGACATCCTTGCCCAAGTGTGTCAAGATAAGACACACTCTCCGCAATGAAGGAAGCTAAGGATTGGGGAACCCTTGGAGTGGCGGGGACAGATAAAACCGCGGGGTCATCTCCACCGGGAGTGGCGAGCTCACCCTCATGGAGGGCTGCCCCCTCTCCCATATTGGTAGAGCCTTCCCCACTAGAGTAAGCGTGGTGCCTCCTCCAAGATGCCACTCCACATGTTGCTTCCTGTAGTTGCCAGGACACGTCTCTTGTTCGACACACTACTTGTCACCTCGCCTTCACTGGTCTCATGGTGAAGGTTGATGTCCAAGATCAGCTCCTGAATGCGGGACTTATACGAAGCCTTCCTTTGAAGGCCCTTTATCACTTTGACCATCCGGCAATGAACAATTACCTGCAACTGTTGGTTCAGGGCAAGGAACAATAAGCTTCAACCGTTAGTTTAGGCCCTATCCACTGACCAGTGAGGGACCAGCTGCCATCATCAACTCTGCTCTTGCAAGGAGCTCTACATCTTCATCAGACCATCTTGCCTTAGACATGATGTGTTGAGTCGCTATGCTATCTCTTGATGAAATGAGCTTGCATGTGCCTGCCTTTCATGGACCCTATGGCCCCAAAAGCTGGTGAAGGTGATCCCACAATGTGGGCAAGTGGGAGAGCAGTCATCAGCCACTCCCCCTTGGCCTTTGTTGGCATCCAACATACCTGCAGTGCCTGATATGCTATTCCCAAGGGATTTGTTTGAGCATAACAGGTGACATGGAATGAAACCCTGTGACATGGGTGGACGCTCCGAAAGGGTTTGCACAGTCCTACCACCTGTAGGAAGCAGAGAACTGCAGTCAGATGGAGGCTGCAACTGTTCTTCAGTCTTGAGACCTCCCTTTGATAGTTGTCCTACTCTACCAGCAAACGTAGCTGGACAACTTCCAACTCTGCTGTTGAGTGACATGCTGGATCGACACTCAATGGAGCCAGGGGTTGAAGTTGCGACCACTCAGATTATTCAGCTAACGCTTTATAAGAAGAGCGATAGTCTCAGGGTAACTCCAATGTTTCTCCTGCCTATATGTTTCTACCTACGCTTCTATCTACTTCTCCTACCATTTTGCCAAAAGGCAGGGCTAGCACATAGTGTTTACTGCAGGAAAATCTGGAGTTATGATGAATGAGCTGCATGAGTTGTTTTAAAGTGTTACATATGACAGTAGCCCAATTGTTAGTGAGGCAGAAAGAAAAGACAGCTACCTGTGTCAGAGGAGTGCAGCTTGACAACCACCTTGTCAAGAGTAGATATGACAAACCTGCAGACCACACAAAACAGAGCAGTCTGAACTGTCATCAGCTGCCTAGCAATGACATTTAACACCTGCAGAATGTAACAAGATACTTCCTGAAAAATTTTACCAGAATATACTAAGAATTCACTTATTTTCAGCAGTATTAGATCCTTCTCAGCATATCCACTCTATAACCAAACACCATGTCTCATAGTAGAAATAAAAAGCTGACCCCTGCCTCACACAACAGCTACACTCACAAATCATTTTCCCCTAACAAATACAGCATTGACAGACATAGACACAAAAACAACAAGTGCCCTCCCAATGTCATTATAATTCTGTCTCACCAGTCACATAGTCATCAAACTTATTATGTTTTACTCAGGGTTGAGAGAAGAGTAGAATGTGATTGGACCTCTGAGTGATATATGCCTTGGATGATAAAATTGTGTCAAATTTTGGGAGTTTGATAAGGCTTGGGAGTTGAAACTTCCAATGTTCTTTTTCTTTTTAAAGGAGTTTCAAATTTTGAGAGAGTGAGTGACAAATGTTGGGGAAGTGAAGAAGATTAGCCACCTTTAACTCTATAAAAGTGCAGCTTTTAGTGTAACCAAAAGGCAACATTCATTTTCAGCTAAAGATTTAGATTCTCTTCATGACTGTAGTTATTTTGTGCTAGTAAGCTAACTGTCACCATTATTCCTTTGGGGATCAGTATAAGACCTTTAACTCTGCCTAAGTCAAGAAAGGATAAAATTAGTTCTTAAAGAAGGCAGAGAAATTAGGTAGGAAATCTAGGACATGCATTTCAACAAACATTAACAAAACCAAGTACTGTACAAAACTTTTTTGCTTCAAAGTGGCCTACAGTCTGGCACAGATTCAAATGAAATATACCAAGACTAGTCAGTCATAATATCAGCAAGGAAGAGACTAGAGGAGTAATTAAAAAGAGCCACCAAAGAACAGATGCGTAGAGATGTGGGATATTGTTAAGAAACAAGAGCAGAAGTTATCACAAATAGAGCTAAAGAAACTGAGGACTCATTTTAAGGATCATGAAGGGTGTCACAAAATGAGATAGGAACTTAGGGATCTGAGAAATATAGTCTATGGATATGAACAAAATTTAGTTTGGTGGAGAGGATAAGAGAGTGTATAATCTTGAGGAAAGAAGGTAAATTCATTAAAATGCTATTAATGTCTTATGAATCTTTTCGAAATGTCCTAGAGGCTGTTTAATTAGAGAAAAGGACTGGAATGCATACATGACCTACCTATCCATATCTCTTATGTCTGTTTCCTCTAGGAATTCCCATCAAAGGGGGTTGCCACAGCAAAAGAGTCTCCACTTATCCCTGTCCTAACATGCCTTCCCCACATACACCATTCTACGCATTCTTCCACCATTTCTCTCCCTCCAGTATTCTTCCACTCTGTCTGCCCATGTCTCAGTTGGTCTTTTTCTCATACCAAGCCCTTTAATTGTACTATCATACACACTCCTTGTAACCTCCCAGTCTTGCAGTCTTTCCACATATCCAAACCACCCCAAAGTATTGTGCTTCACCCACTTTGCCACTCCACAATTCATTCTCCCTGGATTTCCTTCCATACCACATGTCTCATACATGCCTTCATTTCTCTCTTTTTTCCACCTAGTTATACCACATGCTTTTCTCAAATAGAGCTAAAGAAACTGAGGAATCATTTCAAGTATCATGAAGGATGTAATGAGATGAGAGGAGATGAGAGGAACTTACGGATCTGAGAAATAGTCTTCGGGTATGAACTAATATCCAGTTTAGTGGAGGGGATTCAGGAAATACGTGATAAGGGGAAAGACAACAAATTCATTAAGATGCTGTTAATATTTGATGGATCTTTTCCAGATGTCTTTGAGGCTGTTTTATTTGGGAAAGGACTGGAATGCATACATGGTCTATCTATTTATCTATATATCTGATGCCTGTTCCTTCCTATAGCTCCCATCAAGGGGATGGCCATGGCAAGAGAGTCACCACTTGCCTCCCATGCAAAGACTGGCTGACTTATAACATAGAAAGAACCATCCTACACCAAACCATAGGCTTTGCCTGACTGTCCACTGACAACTGGTTCTCAAAGGCAGTTGACTTGCTGGAACTTCATACATACTGTTGTTCAGGAAATGAGGAACTCAGCCCAAGGAAAAAGTAAAATGGGTAAGAGGCAAATTAGCATGTTATCCCCAAAAATCTTCAATACCTGCTTAATATCTCCAGTGCTGTGCTAAGCACAGGATGCTTTCTCCAAAAGTTCAAAGAGGCCCGAGTAGCACTGATATCAAAACCAACACTGCCAGAAACAGACCCAAAGAACTACTTCCTTGTATTGCCTCCTGGAAGAAACAAGAAATTTTTTAAAAGACATATTAACCTAAGATTAAGAGGATACCTCAAAAACACTAACCTCTAGAATTATCTATCTATATATCTGGTACCTGTTCCCTTCAAGAACTTAATTGTACAGCTGACATTCCCCCACCAATTAGTGCCCTGAGCATGGACATTTTCTATGCCAACGACACCACTCGGACAGAAGTCTTGAACAATTTACTCCCTGAACATACTCGTTAGTGCAGTCCCAGAACATACTCATTTAGCACAGAGACACCAATACTAAACAAATTTACCATAGTAATGCTAGGAAGAATAAAATCCAGAGACATAACCATAGAAGGTAACATGATAGCACACAAGAAAAGCTGCATAGTCCTGGATCACACATTGACGTAAGGGGTATGATAATATATCTGTACAAGGATAAACAGCCCTTACTAGTCTTATTCTTCTATACCAACATTCTTCACCACAAAATCACACATGCTAAAGTTACATAGGATACAAAATAAGGCTATACAATTTGTCACAAATGAAAATTATTCCTACATTGAAAACACCATAGAACAGCACGAATGGTTAAAGATTAAACCACTCGGTTTCTACCAGATAGAAGCAGCCTAAAAAGTGTAGCTGAGACTTGAAGACTACAGTGATACAAATTACAGACAATTCCGAAGTCTCAACAAGAGTACAGACATGGAACACCCTTAATTCCCCAAAGCCTGCACGTGCTCAGGAGGTTCCAGCCATCCGTTATTGCACTTAATGAACAATGATTAGCTTTGTGTAGTGAATTGAAAAACCAGAGATACAACACGAGCACATACACCTCCTTAGTCTGCCGGGGATATATAAAAAGACACCAAAAATATGCTTTGAAATAATCACCAATTAGAAAAAACTTGCACCATACGTCTGTACATGCATCATTCTTTTTTTCCAGTTCAGACTATCCCATCCCCTAACCCTGTTCTTCTTCCTCTCCTTTAACAACCCAATGAAATAATTATTAATATCTGCACACGTCTCTTTTCCAAGCTCACTCACCTTCACCACCCTTATCCAACCCATATATATTTCTTTAAGCCAATACAAACTTTCAGGCTTGCCTCGACCAAGAAGAGATCAGACATTTTACCAGCTACCCTTTCAACATTTTCACATACAACAGTCTTTCCTTTGCATGCCTATCAGTTCGTAAGTAATCCAATAACGCTCATTCTTCCTAACCCCATCCACTCATGCTTACTCGTGTATGCACTTCATTTTTTTAAAACTAGGTATTTCCATTCATACAGTTTGAAAGTAAAAATGGTGAACAGCTTGTCAGTTGTGTGTTTGTCAGAGACAGCCCTCTATATTTTTTTGCAATCAGTTTTACTACTTTTATACAGTGGAGCAGGTACTGTCTTTTGACAGGTCATCAGGCACCTTCCCACTTTTCTTGTTTCCATATACATTTTCTAGGTCCACTCCTCAACAGCTTCATCTCCACTCCTCTCCATCAGCTTCACCACTGTTCTCTATATCATAGGCTTTTTCATCCTTTTAGATATTTAATGCTATTTGTACTTTGTCCTTTGTAGTGTACTGTACTGTATCTCTGACACCTTTTTTCTTTGAGATCTCCCTTAAGGGGGAGGGTCACAGCAAAAGTCTCCATGACTAGTGAACTCTGGTGTTGCTTCATTGCCTTTAGTACCTCACAGGCTACTGGCAGAGAGCAACTCTCGTGCAGTATTTTCACAGCTCCT
The DNA here is from genome assembly GCA_032361445.1 of Panulirus gracilis. NCBI lineage: Eukaryota > Metazoa > Arthropoda > Malacostraca > Decapoda > Palinuridae > Panulirus > Panulirus gracilis. The sequence goes on along the minus strand of JAUUEG010378495.1, from coordinate 5,331 downwards.
ACCTAATGTTCCTACCAACTGCTTCTACCTAAGTTTATTTACCTGTTGTCCCAAGCTACTACTTTTACCTAATGTTCTTACCTACTACTTCTACCTACTGCTATATCTGTATCTTTAACTCTTATGCCATATCCCACCTGGAACTCCCTACAAGGGTCAGAGGAGTGCACCTTGACAACCATTGAAGTGCTGGCTCACTCTGCAGCTGACACTAACCTTCCTGACACCCAGGCAGTTAGTATCAGTAAAATACCTCCCTGGTCTGTGGTTGCCTCCCAGCTACTACCTAGGTACCTGCTACCTCCTCTCCCTTATAAGTATTCCTCTCATCCTACTGCTAATTCTATTGCATTGATAGATTATCTTTCAGATATTCCCTTGTCTGTATTTGGCATCAGTAATTCTTACACAAAATGTCTTCGTGCAGGTTAATTACATCATGTGAAGACTTCATCAACTTGTATATAACTTGTATATTTCAGTAGATTTATTGTACTATGTTGTTTGTCTTTCAGCATTTCAAAGCATGTTATTAGTTGATAGTGGAAATTTTTAGAATTTTGCATGTCAACCTGATCCAAGTGTAAGAAAAGGTGGACTCTAAACATATTGACAGAGTCTCTTAATACTCTTTTCTGTTTTGCAGTACGCTCCTTGGAGAAAACTAAGTACACTGGCAACTTTGCAGCCATGACGAGCAATAACGCACTTTTAAACAACAAAGGCAGCTCTCTCATGGAATTCGGTGGTTCTGGTTCAGACACCTCAGACTCCGAAACGTCAAACAGTGTGCGACGCAAGAAACTAAAGACCTAGCCTGTGTTTTTGTGTTTATATTGCCAAGAAAGAATTACAATTTACAGTTTTCATGATGATAATGATACATCATGAGATTTTTTATTTGACCCTCAATTGAAATACTGTAGGTACTTTGTGAGGGCATGAAACCTCATTGATAGGTAAGGTTTGCAGTTTACGGGTGGGGCAATGAATATCTCACATAGTTGTACAAATTAAGTAGGCCATAGAGAAATTTTTTTATGTAATTCTGAAGTTTTTGAAGATTTTCCCCACAAGATACTAATACACATTTCTCTAACATATGTCCTCTATCTTCAAACTTGTGCTGTTGAAAGTCCAGATATCTTTGAATCTGTGATTTTCGTTTTTATGACGTGATGCATTCACTTTTTTTAAACCAGGCACTATATGCACCAAGATGAACCAACATTTCAGGTGTTCTACACTCCTTACAAAACCCTGCTTATGTAGTAAGTTTCTGAAATTTTCTTCCATGTCGAAAAGCAAGTTGTATGTTTATGAAAAATAATCTCCCTCAGCTTTGTTTCCTCAAAGCATTCCTGTGCCTAAAGCAGGCCACTTAATGCAGACAAACACATAAGTAAATTTCTCTGAGTTTAATGTAAGAAGCCATTGTCTGCCTTAATCTCATATTTGTCACCGATACATATACATACACAGTGTTTTCAAGGGCCAGTGTATGTCTCCTCTGTCTGCATACAGAGAACAGGTTTTTCGGTAGTCTGTTGGCTGGTATGTCTCCATACTGTTCAGGGCCAGAAAATTTATTCTCAGACTTTTATATGGCTTCACAGTCTTATCTCAGGTGCCATTATATGTCCAGTATCTGATGTCACAAGACTTGAGGCTTCTGTAATATGTCAATTTTCATTGTATGCATTCACAGTGTGATGTTTCGCATGGGAATAGGTTCACAGTCTATTGTTAAAGGCAATTATGTGTCCAGAGTTTGATGTCTAGAGACGTGTGGCTCTCAGATTTGTCAGATGTCATTTTGTGTCCATAGTGTGGTAGTAGAGAAGTGTGTATTGCTCCACAATTTTGATATCAGAGGGATTTGTTTGTTCAAAGTTTAGTGGCTGTGGCCAGTATTTCAGTCTTGTGTCAAAATAATAAAAATAAGGTTTGTTAACTTTGTTCCTTAAGTAGACATTGAGTGTTGCTATGATTATACATAATGATTATTCAGATTTTGAGCGATCAGGGCCTGAACATACAGAAGGGTGATAGGCATGCAAGGAAAAGAATGAATTGGAATGATGTGGTATACCGGGGTCGATGTGCTGTCAGTGGACTGAACCAGGGCATGTGAAACGTTTGGGGTAAACCATGGAAAGGTCTTTGGGGCCTTGATGTGGATAGGGAGCTGTGGTTTTG